>RJVU01036174.1:1248876-1276244 GCA_003731715.1 Anabarilius grahami | reverse complement strand
CCCTGTTTTTATAATGTAAATGGTCACAATTTATTCTCTGAAGTTATTTTAGTGGTGTGTGCCTTCTGAAGTGTCTCTATATTTTGAGCGAAACCACAGTGACTAATGCAGCTCAGCTCTTCATTAGCTGCAGTAAATCACGATTTCACAAACCAGACTGTCATCTTTGTCTCTCTTTTTGTGGCATGTTGTAAAATACGTAAAACCCACAAAATCTTGAAGAATGTCTGAGAGGAGTGCAGGGAGTCCCTCTGGAGAGCAGTGTTAATGACTGCTCTGAGAGCCGCTGTCTTGTGGGATTACGCAAGCACAGATGTGCCAGGACGCTTGACGCATGAGCTGCTGGAGTATCTACACACATGTGCATTTTTGTCTATCTCTCTCCCTCTTTCTCTATCCCTCTTCACATGTTCCATTAATGTGGCTTTATAGTTGTTAATTGGTCAGTGTTTGGCTGGGCCCTGAAATGGAGCAGGAATAGAGGGTAAGGTTCTGTTTTTGGGGTCTATGCTCTGTCCTTCGCTTCTCTAATCCCTATGGCTTGCTGGTGCTTAATAGATTTACAGAATCAACGTAGCAGAACCAAGCCAGAGGCCTAATGAGAGCGCTGGGCCTTATGGGAGCCTGGAAGTGTGTTCGTGCCTGTGTAAAGATGTAGAACTGTAAGGGGGCATGCTAGCACGAGTTGTGGTGCAGAGTTGTGTTTTATAATGTCTGAGTTTGCTTCATTTTGGAGTAGGGACGTTAAAGTAATGGTACTTCAGTACCAATTCAGTCCAACAGTAGGAAATATAATGTAGTTTTTCTGCAGTATTGAAAACTTGATTCAAGTTAATATTCAAGTTAAAATAAAAAAATTGAGGATTGTGTTGAGTAGCATATTCATTTTTAAGTATTTAAGTTTACATTTACAAAAATATTGGAATTTATACATTTTCTAATGTTACTACATAAAATGTTTATTAGCACTATATAACTGAGTATATTTAAGGACTTTTGTAGGCTTTTTTGAATAAATTTTTTTAATTTATTAAAAAATATTTGAAGGTTACATGCCATTATTTTATTTTAATTTGTCAAAATGTATATTTATATATTTATAACTTTTTTTTAAATGGAGGAGTGTTAATTGGCATATAAATTTTTGCTAAAGTATTGAAATTGACATTGAGAATTATAATATTACAGTCAGATTTCAGTATTGACTACTGTGTTTGTGAGTGTGCAGCTTGAGCAGTATGATGTCATTCGGGTCAGTTCACCCCAGCAGAATCTGTTCTAGGACACACTTCTCTCTGTTTACAGACAAGGTCTGGTTTTCCGCTTCCCCCTCTCCAGACTCTGCCAGACGCTAACCTTTGTCATGAGGGAAAGCCTTTATGTCCGATGCCTAATGATGGCCGTCACAGTGCCAGCCCTGGACCGCTGTTCATGAGAAAGTTTGCTTTGGTTCAGAGTTCATTGTGGTTGTGCCTCACGCTGGTTACAGTCTCCATCCCTGGGAACTGATTTTTGACGTCAGGAAGCCCAGCTGTCATTATCGTCAAATAATAGGATCTGTATCCGTGCCTTTTGTATGCATATTCTCATGCAGCATTGTAATTGCACGTCCATTTTCTGTCTTCCTCTGCAGCCACGCGGCCTCCCGGCGGTTGCCACACGGATGAGTTCCAGTGCAGAATGGACGGCTTGTGTATTCCCATGCGATGGAGGTGCGATGGAGACACGGACTGCATGGACCTCAGCGACGAGAAGAACTGCGAGGGTGTCACGCATATGTGTGACCCTGCTGTAAAGTTTGCTTGCAAGGACTCAGGTTAGCACAGCCTGAGTCATGTTAAATCAAAACAGCACTCCTTAAAGACCCAAAATCAAAAGTTTTGTTACTTTTTAGTCTATCTGTGTTAGTTTGAATACCATCTATATGCTAGTGTACTCCTAAAAATGTTCATTTAACAGATTACACATTTACAGTTTTCTATTATAGGAAACAAATCAGAATTATTGATGACACATCTTGCACCCAGAAGCATATACCCATTTTTGTCCATTAAAATGAGACTGCCCTTCCCCTTAAGTTATAAATACCTGACTAGCAGTATTGCCAGTGTTGGGAAAAAAGTTACTTTTAATAGTAATGCTTTACAATATTGCGTTACACCCTAAAAATGAATAAAATCTTAATCTGTTTTTGTGCAAGTGTGATGAGTAAATGCATGCTCACATTTAGTCTAAAACTACAGTAGCCATCATGTTCGCACACAACGCCTCTGCACTTACTCACTATTTCTCTCAACATGGAGACAGGAGAGGTGTCAGTCAATAAATAGGAAAACAAAGTAACTTGCCTTACTTATTTGAAAAAGTAACTCAGATATTTTGTTGTAAATTTAAAGGTAATGCTTTACTTTACTGGAAAAAAGTAATCTGATTACATAATTCCCATTACTTGTAATGTGTTACCACCAACACTGAATATTGCTATGCTGATAATATAGTTCATGATGAAATTTCTTTTATTAAATTTGAAAAAATGCTAAATAGAAGCATTTTTGCAAGTGATCTCTGACTTTTGGGCTTCTTTTTCTGTTACTTTGTGTGTTTTAGCTCGCTGTATCAGTAAGGCCTGGGTGTGCGACAGGGACAGCGATTGCGAGGATAACTCAGATGAAGAAAACTGCGAGGCTCTTGAGTGCAAGCTCTCCCATCATGTTTGTGCCAGCAATGACTCCATCTGCCTACCTCCTGAGAAACTGTGTGACGGCAAGGATGACTGCCCTGATGGCTCGGACGAGAAGCTTTGCAGTAATATACATTCACGCAAATACAAATACACACAAGTTAAAGGCATGGTTCACCCAAAAATGAAAGTGTTGTCAATTTTAGCTCAAACTCATGTAATTTGAGATTTGTTTGCTGTATTTTTTTTCCCCTGTGGAACACAGAATACTTTTGTACAGCAAGGATTTACTAAGTTGTTAAAAAATAACATTTTGAGGTTACCAAAGCTTTATATAGTTTGTATATATTTCTACAGTTACAATCCATAGTGACCACAGGCTGTCAAATTCCAAAACTATTTATACTATTTATCCAAAAATATTTTATTTTTTGGCCAAATTTGCTGCTAGTTACTCACAAACACCCTTTCAATCCCACCCACTTCTTTCTCTTTCCCACCTGTATTTGTTTTAGATCTTTGCACGATGGATAATGGAGGCTGCAGCCACAACTGTACCATCGCACCTGGTGAGGGCATCCTGTGCTCCTGCCCAGCTGGCATGGAGCTGGGTACCGACAACAAGACCTGCCAGATTCAGAGCTTCTGCGCCAAGCATCTCAAGTGCAGCCAGCGCTGCGTGCAGGAGAAGGCCACTGTTAAGTGTGCCTGCTATGAGGGCTGGGCGCTCGGACCAGACAGTGAGAGCTGCAAGAGCACTGGTGAGGGAGAGACAGGGTGGAGAAGATGGAGAAAGAAAAAAGAAAATAAAAAAAAAATCTGTTTTACTTGATCTCATGAAATGACTGAAAAGTATGACATATTTGGATAAGATGTACAATATACTGGTGTTTATATAGGGCAGTATTAAATAAATAGGCATTGCATATAACTAGTTTTTACTGGAAACTCCAACATTTCCTTTTATTGTTATATAATGTTATGTGATTATATTATATTATTTTATATTAAAAAGTCTTGTCTAGTGACTTTTTGGACTTTATGTAGTAAAACCAAAATGAAAGATTAGCAGTATAATGTCCTTATGTGCTGTGTCCATGTTCTTTAGATCCATTCAAGCCCTACATCATCTTCTCCAACCGGCATGAGATCCGTCGGATTGATTTGTACAAGGGCGAGTTCAGCGTGCTGGTGCCTGGCCTGCGTAACACCATTGCCCTGGACTTTCACCTCAACCAGAGTGCCCTCTACTGGACCGATGTGGTGGAAGACAAGATCTATCGGGGAAAGCTGTCGGAAAACGGAGGTAAATGAATGTCCTAGAAATGTATTAGAGGAGTGGTTGTTCCAGTTGCTAAGAATTTACTATTTATTCCTGGTTAAATACAGCTTATGCTGTTGATTAGAAGAGGAAATAATAAGAGTGCCACAGATGCCATGAATAGACCTTAAACTGTATTTAACCCAATCTCCATTATAATTTTAATATTCTGTGTATTTAAATTAAATATGGAACATTTATATTTGGAGTATTTGGTTTACTTATATATAGTCTAGTATGTATTTATTTTTAGTTGGAAAACTTTATTAGTTAATGGCTTTAGGGAAAAGGGAACTTCACTCACATTCTTTTGTTTTACACACTTGTTTAAAGTTCTGAATTTACTTTGTTGTCTTGCTGTGTTTTCCCACATTGTTCTGTTCTTTTCAGCATACCAAGTTAGTCCGTAATTATTTCAACTATTTTCGGTTCACAAAACCACAACGTCTGTGTGTGATCGTAGCACAAGAATTTGGATGCCTCTGTCTTTACCCATTTGACTCATTCCAGCATTGCGTGACTACTGGGAGAGTAAAAGTAACGTGTCGGAAGCACCATGTTGCTTCTAAACACGCACACACACCTCCCTCCCTTTCCGAACAGCTCTTTCCAGCGATACAATACACTGTCCAAGTTTTGGATTCCTGCTGTCATTTTTGACAGAGTAAAAATATGACCAATGTGGCTGCCAACACTGAAACAATGTAACAAAGTGTTGTTTCTCAACCCCCATCGGAGAGGCTGCACTGTCTCCAGCCCAACAGAGAGCTGTTCTAGACCTTTAATTACTGCTCTGTATGAGAGTCTCTCTCACAGATCAGAGAATGTCTTGCCCTGATTGGGATTTTTTTTCTCTCTTCCACATGGCTGTAGCTCAGAGTGGGGGAATGGGCAGCATTGACTTACATGGCTTTCAGGCTGGAAACAATCAAATGATTTCTCAGCCAATATGCAGTCTAAGACCATTGGCAAATTCTTATACTGCGCCTTTTTTACTGTTTTAATACAAACTTTTCATTAAAATGTATTATATGCATAACAATTTGAGTGAAATGTTGACCTGTGAAATTCAGATGAATTTCAGTATGAATTTTCAGGAGTCACATGATCAGTGTCTCAAATTTTCTTTTTTGATTAGTGGCTTAGAAATAGTGCAGAATCTTAAATTTTCCTTATGGATGCAGAGTATAACAGCACTTTATTGATTAATGGCCAATATTAGAGTTTAAAAAAAAAATGTTTTTATAGGTATTGGTTTATATTTGGTAATTCTGCATTCTCATTTCCATCTATTTTTACATTTAGATTGCATTTGCCATCATCTAACGTTAACTTAGTTAATCTTTAAAGGGTTAATTCACCCAAAAATGAAATAAATTCTGTCATTAATTACTCACCCTCATGTCGTTCCACACCCATAAGACCTTCATTCAGCTTCGGAACACAAATTAAGATATTTTTGATGAAATCCATATATGACTCATCCATAGACAGCAATGTAATCACCACTTTCAAGGTCCAGAAAGGTACTAAAACAAAAATAATGATTTTATTCAACAATATCTTCTCTTCTATGTCATTCTCCTACGTTGTTTACGTTCAGCGCTTTCAGGTTCTACATCAGAACGCCGACTCATTATTGCCCGGCTCCTGCGTCGGCATCACACGCATGCTTTTTATTGGTACGTTTTTCAACATCCTTAACTGTTTTATTTCTAGATTTAACTTCTCCATGTCTTTGTCTTTCAGCTCTCACTAGTTTTGAGGTGGTGATCCAGTATGGTTTGGCCACTCCAGAGGGACTGGCTGTGGACTGGATCGCAGGAAACATCTACTGGGTGGAAAGTAATCTGGATCAGATCGAGGTGGCCAAGCTGGATGGTACTATGCGTACAACGCTGCTTGCTGGAGAGGTGGAGCATCCGCGTGCGATTGCGCTTGATCCAAGAGATGGGTAAAACATGTTATAATTTGACAGTGCTGTTATTTTTCAGTGATCTGAATGACAGAATTAGGTTGTTACAAGTAATGTCTTTTTTTCTCCCCCAGTATTCTGTTCTGGACAGACTGGGACGCCAGCTCCCCCAGGATAGAGGCTGCGTCTATGAGTGGGGAGGGCCGTCGCACCATCCACAAAGAGACTGGGAATGGTGGCTGGCCCAACGGTCTCACTGTGGACTACCTAGAGCGCCGTATCCTGTGGATTGATGCAAGGTATGCACATGCTATGGGCACTAAAAACAAAGTAACCCAACATGCAAAAGTATTCACAGTTAAGGCCCGTACACCAAGAGCTGTAGCTATAAAGATAACTATATCAGCAACCACACCAAAGCATGATGATATTCTGTTTATTGTAAGCGTGTGCTGCTATGTCGTCTGCCGCTTTAAATGCTCGAGATCTTTAAAGCATGATGGATTCTGATCGCTATCAATGTTATTATTGTTTATCAGCTGAAAAAAAACTTTCTGAAAGTGATGCTAACAGTATCGTATCTCTGTGCCGTTATTTTAGTTGTGGTGTGCACTCTGCTATTCTTTTATATTTATAACGCGTTTTAAAACCATATCTTTATTGTTATAGCTATCATCCTTGGTGTGAACGGGCCTTTAGTCACCTTGATCTTCTAATAAATAAAATTGTATCTTTAGATCCGATGCCATCTACTCTGCGGCTTATGACGGTTCCGGCCTGATCGAGGTGCTCCGGGGTCATGAACACTTGTCACACCCCTTCGCAGTCACCATGTATGGAGGAGAGGTCTACTGGACGGACTGGAGGACCAATACTCTGGCTAAGGCCAACAAATGGACGGGACACAATGTGACAGTCGTCCAGAGAACAAACACTCAGCCGTTTGACCTTCAAGTGTTTCATCCATCTAGACAACCTCAGGGTGAGAACCAGCATGATGTGACAAAATGCACTGAAAAACTTTCAGGAAAAACACATCTTCACTTGTATATGTTTTGTGTTGCTGAAGTTGTGAACATCAATGTTGTTACTGTTAAAGCTGCTGTCCATAACTTTTGTTTGGTTAAAAATTATCCAAAATCAATTTGAGCTTGTACATAACCAGCCAGTGTTAAAAAACTATCTCCTCACCTAAGCCCGATTCACAACGGTAAGCTTGTAATAATGTTTTATAGTTCGGGTGGTACTGGTGGGTTTTCGCAGGAAATTCGAGCAAGCAGCGGTTTGTCTTTGCGTCATTACGTCACGTCTGTTTACGTAAAGAACAAGTTAGATTTAGCGTGATTTATTGTAATGCTTTTTTTCCTTCAGTTAGTCAGAAAAAAAAGTGTTTGTTACTTACTTATTCAGATGACATTCTCCGGTGAAAATTCTTATTTTGGTCATACTTCCAAGACTATAATCTGCGATTCCGAAGTACAATATCCACACTGGTATGGCGACTGACAGCAAACATTAGATTCATCCACACTGAGGAGCCGTGCCGAGGCACAGCACACAGTAAAGATAATAATTCTGCAAACAACTGCAATTCAGGTTTCAAACAGAGATGGCGACAAAGAGGCAAATTTACGGCCTGCAGCTTTAACTAAACTATTAAACATTTCCGTTAACTGAAATAAAGCTAATATAAATATTAGATGAAAACCTTAACAAACTTAAGCAAAAATGAGAAATGTTAGTAAGTATACTGTAAGTTGTAGTACTGAAATTACTACAACTGAAGTAAAGCTAAATAGAAAATTTATAAAAATTAAAAAAAAACTTATGAAAGTGACAAATAACAAAACCACTCAAACTTAAACTAAAATTAAAATAAAATACTAAATATGAAAGTATATTAAATCTACTAAAATAAAACTGGTGAACCTTTTTTTCCTTCTTTGCAGCTCCAAACCCATGTGCGGCGAATGACGGGAATGGGCCTTGTTCTCACCTGTGCCTCATCAACTACAACCAAACCTTCTCCTGTGCCTGTCCACACCTCATGAAGCTCAAGGCAGACAAGCACACTTGCTACGGTAGGCTCTTCGTCACTTAGCCTTTAGATCTAATCAAATCTCGTGTTTTACTTGCTAGCAAGTTCTGAATGGAATACTGTTTTACTAGTTACTGAATACTGCACAATATATTACACTATCCAGCAGACAATGTGCTCTATTGTTTCAGCTACAGGAGAAATAAAATAGTTGGGATTATTCCATGACAAACATTTTAAACAAGACATTGTCACCTCACTACATTTTATCTAGCAAATGTATTAACTACAGCTGTTCGATTTGCTACTGATATTATTTCCATTTAGTATTCTTTCAAAAGGTACTAATATGCACCTCCCCAGTAACAGCTTTTGTACCTTTTTTTCTGAGTGTATGAGTTGCGAAAGAGCACTAGACCTTTCTTTCAGATTCCATTCGCGTTGGCGCTAGATCCTCAGTGTTAGATTTTTCAGGTCTGGCTCTGAGTATGTCAGTAGTCTTGTGTGGGCTGTAAATCTTGTAAAACAGTCAAGAAAACAACGGTGCCCCCTGTCGCCAAGATGCACGATCAGTGTTTAGTATTCAGCAGCGCAGCCTCCATTATGGCTCTATGGAGAGCAGAGTGATTGGAGTAGAGGACCTGTAGGTTCAGTGATTAATTAACATTGACATTAGATAGTGGCAAACACAGGAGTAGGAGCCGCTTTCTCTGTTCAGGCTAATCGGTATGGCGAGTGTACATCAGTATTTCAGACGAAACTGTAGTCTTTGCTACTACTGTGCATTTTTTACTCTAACAGTATATATATATTTATATATATACACACAACTTAACAATAGCATATACTATATTGTGTATACAAATTTGATTTTGTGTGTGTATTTTGTATATGTATATTTTTGTTTTGCATATCTCATATTTCTAGTGACATTGACACTTCTCATTTTCTCCGATATTACTTTGCAGAGTTCCGTCAGTTCCTGTTGTACGCTCGTCAGATTGAAATCAGAGGGGTGGATATTGATAATCCATATTACAACTACATCATCTCTTTCACTGTGCCCGACATCGACAATGTTACAGTGGTGGATTATGATGCTCTGGAGCACCGCATCTACTGGTCAGATGTCCGCACTCAAACAATCAAAAGAGCCTTCATCAATGGGACTGGTGTTGAGACGGTTGTGTCAGCTGGTGAGATGAAAGTTTGAGCTTCAAAATGTATTCTAAGTATACATTGGCCCAAAAAAGTATTTGAACACACAAAAATGGACAGTTTTATTTTTTAATAGGATATCTATTTTCTCTTTTATAACCTAATAAAAACAGTACTGAACACTACTGAACTTGTTCTTTTGTGAAATACTGTATATACAATAGTGTTCAAAAGTTTGGCATCAGAAATACATTTTTTGAAAGTAAAAAGTACTTTAATAAGTACTTCTGCAAGGAGGCATTAAAGGGATAGTTTACGCAGAAATTAAAATTCATTATTTACTGACCCGCACGTTGTTTTGAACCACAAAATAAGATAATTTGAAGAATGTGGGTAACCAGACAGTTACTGGTCCCCAATGACTTCCATAGTATGAAAAGAAAATATGATGCAGCTATCCCTTTAAATTGATTAAACATGACAGTCAAAACTTCTATAATGATACAAATTACATTTCTATTTCAAATAAATGCTGTTCTTTTAATCTTGGTGAGCATAGGAAGCTTCTTTCAAAAACATTAAAAACTCTTGCAGATTTAAACAATAGTGTATCTTTCTTTATAGTGAATGCTTTTATTTTGATATCAAATACAATGTCTTTCATACTTTAAATGTCCTTAAGTGTCCACATACTTTTTGGAGGAAAGAAGGCGAGTTAAATGCACATTTATTTTTTTCTATTTTGCTCTGTTTTTCAACTTGTGTAATTAGTTTCCAGTTACATTCATGTTCAAATGTTCTTACCTTTTTCCCTCTTTTTCTTTGCTAGACCTTCCTAATGCTCAGGGTCTAGCTGTTGACTGGATCTCCAGAAACCTCTTTTGGACCAGCTATGATACGAATAAGAAGCAGATCAATGTTGCACGGCTGGATGGGTCCTTTAAGAACGCTGTAATCCACGGACTGGACAAGCCTCACTCGTTGGTGCTACATCCCATCCTGGGGTTAGTACAAGTATGCACACATGCACAATTTAGGCTTAGCATTTGTGTTTTTCTGTCATTTTAGTCTCTTTAGCCTCTTTCAACTTGTTTAGTAGGCCACATTTGGAGAGGAGCAGATGCTGTGCCAGTATGCTTCTGGCAGAGATTTTAAAAGCTTTAGATGAGAAATGTAGACGTTGCTCATTAGTGTGAGCTATAGGTCGGACAATATGGCTACCCTCATGTTGCACTTCTCAATCTGTTGCTGTGTGGCTAATGTGAACCAGATGTGCTTGTTACAGTGCCAGTTTGTCAGTTTCCAATAAAAATAGCGAGCCTGTCTATGCAGACAATATAAGTCACTCAACTGGTTTTTCATTTGTTTGGTATGTTTTACCCTCTACAATTTTTTTTGATAAATTAGTGTTTATTTCTTCTGCCACTGGCAATACATCACAGCATTTTGGAGCATTCTGTTGACTGACATATGAAGACACTTTCCAGGAATTTATTTTTAAACCAAACCAAAATAAAGTGTTACAAAGCCTTTTTATGTGCAAATTCCCAATATCACAGAACCTCAACAAACATGGTGCTTTTTTGCAAATAAGAGTTGTTGTTGTTGTTAACTAAAACCAAAGCTATTAAAAATGTTTTTGGTAATTAAAATAAAGCTGAAATAAAGTGTAAACATTAGATGGAAAACTTAAATGAAAATGAGAAATGTTGCCTGTGCAACTGGCTGAAATAAATATGAAGTACTAAATTTATTAATGTAATGAAAACTGTAAAAAAAATATATTAAAGCTATTTAAAAATATTAAAAAACAAACTAATACAAATGACAAAAGCACATTAAATTATTAGTTGATTGATATCTACTTTATGCCAGGCTACCTTTAATCTTATGCTTTGCATATTTTTTAAATACAGAAAGCTCTACTGGCTTGATGGGGACAACATCAGTATGGCCAACATGGACGGCACCAACCACACATTACTGTTCTCCAATCAGAAAGGCCCAGTGGGTGAGTGACCTGTCTTGATCATGTACCTTCTGTTTGCCTAAAGCTAAAAGAAGGATTGTTGGAGATGATGTTTTACACTTTGACTTCTTCCTGTGGCAGGTCTGTCCATAGACTTTGACATGCAGCAGTTGTACTGGATCAGCTCAGGGAACAGCACCATTAACCGTTGTAATCTGGATGGCTCTGGACTGGAGATCATTGAGGGCGTGAAAGGAAAACTTACCAAAGCTACAGCCCTCGCCATCATGGGTGAGAGAGCACAATTAACCTGCTTCTCCACACAAATTCTCAATATTCGGGAGTGTATCATTTCAGCTCCCAACTCTGCATTATTAAACCTTAAATTTGGAATAACTGACTGACCTCTTTTATGTGTAGGAAATAAGTTGTGGTGGGCTGATAAGGGAACAGATCAGATTGGTACATGTGACAAGAGCGATGGAGGCAACTGGAAGGTTCTCCGAAATAACACCTCACCCATGATGTATATGAAAATCTACAATGAGACTGTGCATCAAGGTGTGTGTTTTCCTATTTGTATTGATAATGTAACCCTAAAATGTGACCCTGGACCACAAAACTAGTCTTAAGTCATAAGCACTGGTATATTTGTGGCAATAGCCAACAATACATTGTGTGGATCAAAATGATTGATTTTTCTTTTATGCCAAAAATCATTAGGATATTAAGTAAAGATCATGTTCCATGAAGATATTTTGTAAATTTCCTACCGTAAATACAGGTCCTTCTCAAAAAATTAGCATATTGTGATAAAGTTCATTATTTTCCATAATATAATGATAAAAATTAAACTTTCATATATTTTAGATTCATTGCACACCAACTGAAATATTTCAGGTCTTTTATTGTTTTAATACTGATGATTTTGGCATACAGCTCATGAAAACCCAAAATTCCATAATCTCAAAAAATTAGCATATCATGAAAAGGTTCTCTAAACGAGCTATTAACCTAATCATCTGAATCAACTAATTAACTCTAAACACCTGCAAAAGATTCCTGAGGCTTTTAAAAACTCCCAGCCTGGTTCATTACTCAAAACCGCAATCATGGGTAAGACTGCCGACCTGACTGCTGTCCAGAAGGCCATCATTGACACCCTCAAGCGAGAGGGTAAGACACAGAAAGAAATTTCTGAACGAATAGGCTGTTCCCAGAGTGCTGTATCAAGGCACCTCAGTGGGAAGTCTGTGGGAAGGAAAAAGTGTGGCAAAAAACGCTGCACAACGAGAAGAGGTGACCGGACCCTGAGGAAGATTGTGGAGAAGGACCGATTCCAGACCTTGGGGGACCTGCGGAAGCAGTGGACTGAGTCTGGAGTAGAAACATCCAGAGCCACCGTGCACAGGCGTGTGCAGGAAATGGGCTACAGGTGCCGCATTCCCCAGGTCAAGCCACTTTTGAACCAGAAACAGCGGCAGAAGCGCCTGACCTGGGCTACAGAGAAGCAGCACTGGACTGTTGCTCAGTGGTCCAAAGTCATTCGGAAATCAAGGTGCCAGAGTCTGGAGGAAGACTGGGGAGAAGGAAATGCCAAAATGCCTGAAGTCCAGTGTCAAGTTCCCACAGTCAGTGATGGTCTGGGGTGCCATGTCAGCTGCTGGTGTTGGTCCACTGTGTTTTATCAAGGGCAGGGTCAATGCAGCTAGCTATCAGGAGATTTTGGAGCACTTCATGCTTCCATCTGCTGAAAAGCTTTATGGAGATGAAGATTTCGTTTTTCAGCACGACCTGGCACCTGCTCACAGTGCCAAAACCACTGGTAAATGGTTTACTGACCATGGTATTACTGTGCTCAATTGGCCTGCCAACTCTCCTGACCTGAACCCCATAGAGAATCTGTGGGATATTGTGAAGAGAAAGTTGAGAGACGCAAGACCCAACACTCTGGATGAGCTTAAGGCCGCTATCGAAGCATCCTGGGCCTCCATAACACCTCAGCAGTGCCACAGGCTGATTGCCTCCATGCCACGCCGCATTGAAGCAGTCATTTCTGCAAAAGGATTCCCGACCAAGTATTGAGTGCATAACTGAACATAATTATTTGAAGGTTGACTTTTTTTGTATTAAAAACACTTTTCTTTTATTGGTCGGATGAAATATGCTAATTTTTTGAGATAGGAATTTTGGGTTTTCATGAGCTGTATGCCAAAATCATCAGTATTAAAACAATAAAAGACCTGAAATATTTCAGTTGGTGTGCAATGAATCTAAAATATATGAAAGTTTAATTTTTATCATTACATTATGGAAAATAATGAACTTTATCACAATATGCTAATTTTTTGAGAAGGACCTGTATATCAAATATTTATTATTGTGAGTGCATATGCATTGCTAAGGATTGCTTTTGGACAACTTTAAAGGCAATTTTCTCAATATTTAGATTTTTTTTTTTGCACCCTCAGATTCCAGAATTTCAAATAGTTGTATCTCGGACAAATATTGTCCTTTCAGAACAAACCATACATCAATGGAAAGCTTATTTATTCATGATGTATAAATCTCAATTTAAAAAAATTTACCCTTATGACTGGTTTTGTGGTCCAGGGTCACAAACGTATGTGACTTTGTCCCCATAAATATGGAAGTGAAAATGAGAAATTAGTCTTTGTAAATTTACCAATGTTATTACATTTTAATGAATGCTTAATTAAATTATATAATATAATTTATATTAATTATTTAACCATAAAATGCATATGACTTTGTCCCCATAAATGCATATTGAGGTGAAAATTAGAAATTCTTCTTTATAAAATTACTACATTTTAAAAGGAAAAATTGTTATTGTGATTTTTTTTAAACTATTTATTAATTATAAATGAATAATTAAATAATTAACAATAAAAATAATGACTAATATTATTTTTTTCATTATTAAAATGATTTTTACAAAATTTTCAGTTTAAAAAAATCTAATTAAATGTTAAAATAGTTCACGTAATTAAATAAAGGGGAATTCCTGGATTGATGACAAGACATACGAAATATTAATATAAAAGATAATTATAATGGATTAATACATTTTAATGTTTAAAATTAATACAAACTATAAATACTTGAAAAATAATATAGATACTGTGATGCTATTAATCATAGATGATACCATTTGGATGTGATATCTACTATAGGTACCAACCTCTGCAGTAAGAACAATGGCGACTGTTCTCAGCTTTGCTTGCCAACTTCACCAACTACAAAAGCCTGCATGTGTACAGCTGGATATAGTCTGAAGAGTGGCCAACAGTCCTGTGAAGGCAAGATCTCATACAAATATCACTAATGTACCTATTTGCTTTGATATGAGCACATTTTAACATTGTGTGTATTGTTCTTTTGTATAAAGGCATGGGCTCGTTTTTGCTCTACTCTGTGCATGAGGGCATCCGTGGCATTCCTCTGGACCCATTAGATAAATCTGATGCCCTGGTGCCGGTGTCGGGCACCTCTCTTGCTGTGGGCATTGACTTCCATGCTGGTGAGCACGCAGATGTCTTTGTGTACAAAGATTCAATCTGAAAATTGCCCTGAATGCAACTAACTTTGTGCTTCTGGTGCCCTGTAGACAATGACACCATATACTGGGTTGACATGGGCCTGAGCACTATTAGCCGAGCCAAGAGAGACCAGACCTGGAGGGAGGACATTGTAACCAATGGCATCGGACGTGTGGAAGGCATCACCGTTGACTGGATCGCAGGTGTGTAAATGTGCAAACACACAATTAAAACATATTATATATTAGTTTGTCTAACACTTAAAGTGTGTTTTTTATTTTTATTTTTTAAATAGGCAACATCTATTGGACGGATCAAGGCTTTGATGTGATCGAGGTGGCCAGGCTCAATGGCTCCTTCCGCTATGTGGTAATCTCTCAGGGTCTGGACAAACCTCGTGCCATTACTGTACATCCAGAGAAAGGGTGAGGAAATGTGCCTGTTTTAGTAAAGATTTGAATGTGTGTGTCTGAACATGAGAAAATAATTTATTTGCTTTGTGTTCAAGGAAAAAATAATCTTGGACTTATGTATTTGTGTGTACAGGTATCTGTTCTGGACGGAGTGGGGTCAGCATCCACGCATCGAAAGGTCTCGTCTGGACGGTTCGGAGAGAATAGTTCTTGTCAATGTCAGCATCAGCTGGCCCAATGGCATCTCCATTGATTACCAGGTTTGTACATAAACATGATGTACCTCTTTTCCAGAACAAGCTTGTTATTGGTTGTAGTACCAAATTTGGTATTTATTGTTGGTTCTAATGCCAAATTTGTACTAGAACCAAATTTGGTTCTAGTACAAAATTGCTAATAAGAATGTACTTTAAAAAGACCTTTTAGTTATTACTATTATTATTATTATACACTACAGTTCGAAAGGTTGGGATCAAGATTTTAATTTTTTTTAAAGAAATTATTACTTTTATGAAGTAAGGATGCATTAAATTGTTCAAAAGTAACAGCAAAGATATTTATAATGTTACGAAAGATTTCTGTTTAAAAAAAATGTTGTTGTTCTTTTGAACTTTCTGAAAAAACATATCACGATTTCTACAAAACCTGTTTCCAACATTAATAATTAGAAATGTTTCTTGAGCACCAAATCAGCTCATTAGAATAATTTTTTTTAAGGATCAGAACTGTATTTTTTGATCATATAAACACAACATTTCTGAGCATAAGAGTTTATCTCAGAAACAAACAAACAAAAAATCTTATCAATCCCAAACTTTTCAACAGTATTGTGTATTTAATTATATATAATAATAAAAAGGCAGTTAAACCACAATGCTAAGGTGAGTGCTATATCACTAATGTTGTATATAGGAGGGCCTTCTGTATTGGTGTGATGCCCGCACAGACAAAATTGAGCGCATAAATCTGGAGACTGGAGAAAACCGTGAGCTGGTGCTGTCTAGTAACAACATGGACATGTTTGCTGTTTCTGTCTTTGAGGAATACATCTACTGGAGTGACAGGTGCAAACACATTATTCCTTTACTATTGTCTATTATTATCTTTTTTTAGGTGACCCCTTTCATTCATATTCATTTATGTTCTCAGAGATTTTTATGCCTTACTCTTGCAGTGGATTTAACAGATAATGAGCTGTTTATCTTCTTATGTTTCCAATAGGACACATGCCAATGGCTCCATCAAGAGAGGAAACAAGGACAACGCCACAGATATGGTCTATCTAAGAACAGGCATTGGTGTGCAGCTCAAAGATATTAAAGTCTTCAACCGTGCTAGGCAGCAAGGTGTGTATTTTCCTAAACAAGGATGCCCAAGAACCACTTATTACTATAAAGCAGGGGTTTTCAACCATAAGAACCAGGGCTGCACGATATTATTATAAAAAAAAAATAAAAAAAACCCTTACATTGCAATGTTTACTTTCTGCGATATATTGCAATATGAAGAAATACAGGAATGTTCACCAGATCACTTCTATAACTATATTTGTTTATTCAATAGGGGGGGTTCACACTTTGGTTTACTCTTTACAAGAATTAACGCAACCCTCATTCAGTAAACAACTAAAGTTAAAAAATGTTTTTTAAAATTATTGAACTCATAAGGCAGACTCCCACTTTTTTGACTAGTATAAAATAATATTAATAATTGTGATTTTTATTGTGATTATTAAATAATATTTTAAACAAAATAAGAAATATATTGTAATATTTGAACCTTTGTGCTGTAAATCAAAGAATATTTCATAAAAATTATTTTATTTTAAAGTAAAACTGTAAAATTACAATAATAATAATAATAATAATATTTATGTCTTTAATTTCTTCATTTTCAAACGTTAAACCATCAAGCTTTTTTTGACGAGTTGTTGGCAAATGGATGTATGCGCTGCCGGTTTCAGAGTGAAACTTGGCACTTTGTATGTGGGCAGCTTGTTGTCTGGTGAATAGCTTATAACAACAGTAACTGTGTTAACTTAATAATACATAAATTAACCTATTATTGTTTGCAGGTACCAACGTCTGTAAGGTGAACAATGGTGGTTGTGAACAGCTGTGTCTGTTCCGTGGTAATGGCAATCGTACCTGTGCCTGCGCACATGGCATGCTGGCAGAAGATGGCCACAGTTGCAGGGACTATGATGGCTACCTCCTCTACTCGGAGCGCACGATACTGAAGAGCATCCACCTGTCAGATGAAACAAACCTCAATGCTCCCATTAAACCCTTCGAAGACCCAGAGCACATGAAGAACGTAATCGCCCTTACCTTCGACTACAGAGGCGGCGGTGGAAAGGGAGCCAACCGGATCTTCTACAGCGACATCCACTTCGGTAACATTCAGCAGATCAGCGATGACGGCTCTGACCGCAAGACCATAGTAGAGAGTAAGTGTTCAATCTTTTTATTCATATTCATTGTTCTGTATTGTGCAAATCATCTGGATGAGGGTAACAAGAATGTGTAAAAAAAATAATCAATGAAACCAATCACCTGAGAAATTTTATTCAATTTGTAAATACAAACCTACCCGATGCAAATGTCTTGTTTTAATGAGACTCCACTTCAGTTTTGTCTCAGCTTCACATAGATACACATACACATGAATGTTTGAATGTTTTGGGTCAGTAAGATTTTTTAAAAGAAATTATTACATTTATTCAGTGAGAAAGTGACACTTAAGACTTTTTAAATTGTTACAAAAAAATATTTTCATTTTTATTTTAAAAAATGCTGTTCTTTTAAATTCATCAAAGAAACCTGAAAAATAATCACCAATGTTTCTACAAAAAATATTAAGCAGCACAACAGTTTTCAACATTGATAATAATAAGAAATGTTTCTTGAGCAGCAAATCAACATATTAGAGTAATTTCTGGAGGATCATGTGACACTGAAGACTGGAGTAACGATGCTGAAATTCAGCTTTGACATCACAGGATGTATATTCATATTTAGTTTACATTAAATATTTTAAAATAGAAAACCATGATATTAAATTGTAAAAATATTTTAAAATAGTTTTGTTTTACTGTGTTTTTGATCAAATAAATGTAGCCTTAGTGAGCAGAAGAGACTCAAAAACCAAAAAATAATAATAATCTGAGTGAGAATATATACAGAAATATACACATGGACAGCAGTCATTACTTAAATAATTGAGATTGTCCAATCAGAAGCAATAATCAAGTATTCCAGTGAGACTTGTAATATTATGTGCATATATATATTTTATTAATTATTAAAAACTATCTTTGAATGCATTTCATTTTAGCCAGTTTGACAGGACGGGTGTTGAAAATGTTTATCAGCTTTCAGTTTGCGTAGCTGCTGTTGTAAACTGTTTCTTTCTGATATGCCATATAATGAATCAGTAAACATGCATGCATTCAGCAGTAGTTTCAAATCTATTAAACATCTGACATTTCAGGTTAACTGAAGTACATTGCTTAACAAAGAATGTTGGTTATACAATTTCACATAATGACCCATTATTAGATAATAGGTAATTCAGGTAGAAGGCTATTTCTTGCAGAACAAATCAATGCAGTTCAAACGCATGCCTGATATTTAGTATCTTTATCTCAGTACATCATTACTCCCATTGCTGATGTTGACTTTTAAAGCAGAAGCACATTTAATGCTTCTCTATAGTCGTGTTCTTTATCCTCAGGGCTGTGGAGGGGTTTCCAACTCCACAGGGTTAAAGGGCTGCACTATGGCTCTTCCTGGACATATAATGCACCCACATCCTTTGCAGCATACCCGTCCCAATGACAGCAGCTCTCGCCGAAATTTGTTTGACATGAAAGCGTAGAGCAGCGGATTGGCTACAACCGAAGAGCTCGCTAGCAGCCGGGCGATAATGGCGAAGTTGCGATGATTTGCGTGTGTACTGCTACTGGTACCGACGAGCAAGAACATGAGGACGTAGGATGGCAACCAGCAGATGGTGAAGACTAAAACTAACAGGACCGACGTCTTTGTCACCCGGTTCTGGTAGCGCTCAATTTGCGGTGCGCTAACTTGCAGTCGCGTCCTTCGTAAGAAGCCATAGAGTTTGGTGTACATGATGATAATGATGACCAGAGGTAAAGCAAAGCCAATCAGGAACAGAATGGCACTGTAGACCAACTGGCTGAGGGCTGACAGAAAGGCAAAACAGAGGATAGGCGTCGTTCTCAACTGCCGGAAAGCAAACTGAGGTGCTGCAAGAGCTATAGCTGGCACCCACATGAGAATCAATGAAACCCGCAGCCAGCGACGCATTCTGAAACGATACGTCCAGGTGGGGTACACCACAATCAGGTAGCGCGTTACCGCTAATGCAGCTAGAGTGAATACGCTCGCCGAGTTACAGGCCACTTCCAAGAAACTGATGACTTTGCACAGGATGCTGCTGAAGGGCCAGTAGCCCAGCGCTATAGCCACAGTGTGGAAGGGCAGGCATATGAGCAGCAGCAGATCTGAGGCACTCAAGGCTAAAAGTAACGTATCTGTCCCTTGAATAGACTGGAGCCCATTCTTCCTCCTTCGTCCGGTCAGGACGTAGATGACCAATGAGTGCCCCACCAGCCCGATCACCATGACTATTGCGTCCAGAGTTGGTGCCAAAATCCGTGTCAATTCCCACTCCAAATTCCCACAATCATCGCTAATATTCATATTGTCCCCGGCTAATCCTCTTTATATAACGTTACACTATTTCAACATGAATTGATCACAGCGAAGTGTAGATTGGCATACGTTGAAACTGAAGATGAAGATTGCCATCTGCTTCAGGCTAATAATTAGCCCCTTTAAGGGTTAATAACTTCCTCACATGGCAAAGCATCATTGGAGTGTTTACTCCAAGAGATAAAGGCAGTCTCCTCCGGGGGTGGTTTTTAGTGTTTAGCATTAGCATTTAGCGATATTTCTTCCTGGGGAAGTTGAGAATTCATGTTAATGCTTTTTTCTTGTACAAAGAGACTTTACATTTCAGAATACTTTTTAGGTTTCAATGATACAAAGGCTACATCCAGAAGTTATTATTAGCTTTAGCAATAACCAAGCAAAGATTTAATGACTACAGTGCTACTATAGTTGAAAATATAAATTGAGTTGGAAACAATTGAAACTTATTATTATATTATATTATGAACCTATTGGATTAAGTCATATCCTGATGACTTCTTATTGCTGTATGCTACCTGTGAAGGCAGCATTTTCCAGTTTTTTTTCCCCCCATCTAAAATTAACAAAAACTATTTAGTTTTTGGCTACATTAAAAATGTAACTACAATAGTTTGTTTTCATTTACAATACCAACACGGAGTCAAATGCAGCAAAAAACTTTATTTCATAATTTGTAATGTGAAAACACTTTGTCTCACATGTATTGATTTATCTTTTATTTGAAATTATGGAAGGTGCTTACCTTATGCCAATCCATGATTGCTGTTTGCTTGTATTGATTGAGTGAAACCAGGCAACCTTACAAAATCTGATTCCCTGCATCTGTCAAAGGCTGACAAATTACAAACAGTCAATTCTACTTGATTTTAAGTACCCATTGTGACTTTCCTCTTATGAACAATTAAATGACTCTTCAGATTCATTCCAGTTCCTTTAGCTTGGCTGTTGCAGGACTTTGTCCTTCATCTGCAAGGAACACAAGATGACTCTCCTCAGTTTGTCCTAATGTGAGATCTTCCTGACCTTGAAGTTCAAAGTAGAATGTGTAGTTGTTCAGATATCCATCATCTAAGATTTCGATTGAAAGGTTAACTGCCCTTTTGTTAGTACATCATCGTTTCTGTGATGGTGACGTCTCACCTGTTAACTTAGAAGTGGGCGGTATCTATTGCGTAAGTATCTTGTTGTTCTTCCTTTGTCTGATATGTTTTACAGGATCGTTATTGTTTTTTTAGCAAAAGTAAATAGTTTGGTTGAGTGTCCTTCCTGTTTTATGGGGGAATAAATGCTGTCATAAAGCGGTCATTGGTGTGATGCAGATAGATGTTGCGGAGCCCCTCATGAGCTCATTAATTCTGTAGAGGGCGACTATTATTCACTGTGACTTTGACTCATTGAGACTCTTTCGACGGCGCTAACTGAAGCACATTGCACCGAATTGCTTTTCACCCCAGCGTTGTGTCCGAGACTCTTCCAGCAGTCCTCTCTTTGTGGAAGAACTAGTCACCGTGGTTAAAAAGATTCATCAAGGGAGGGGTCATGTATGCACAGGCACCCATCCATGAAATGACCGGATGACACTAAGCCACTAAACACACACAAGCACCAGTAACAAAGGCTATCTCACAGCCTGCTAAAAACCAACATGCGCACGTATCATGGGATTTAACCATTCACTGCGACAGGATAAGTAGTTTTAAAAGAGATGTTTGCAATGTGTTAATCATATTCATTTACTCTTTGAAGGATATAATATGATATTAATCCTGTTTGAAGTCATTACCATCCTTTACAAGATGTTCAAATTCCTCTTTTTTTCCATGTGTCATTTTTAGCTTCTGGTGTCCTTCTGGATGCAGTAGAACTACAGGGAACAGTTTGTTCAAACTAAATACAGTGCGTCTACAACTGTGCACAGAATTATAATTAAGAGAAACAGATTGAGTTGTTCTTGGATCAGAAACCAGCATTCAGAGCAGAATTCTCTAGATAATTCCTTAGTCCAATTTTCTTTTTATTTCTTTCAACAGATGTAGGGTCAGTTGAAGGTTTGGCTTATCACCGTGGTTGGGACACACTTTACTGGACCAGCTATACCACCTCCACCATTACACGGCACACTGTGGACCAGAGTCGCACTGGAGCTTTTGATAGAGACACTGTGGTCACTATGTCCGGGGACGACCACCCCAGAGCCTTTGTTCTGGATGAATGCCAAGAGTATGAACCTTGTATATCAAATTTGCCTTGATGCAATGTTTTAGTCATTCTACTGGGCGAGGAATCCCAAGAGTTTGAAGCACATGCAGTATGAACTATTACCCTACTAAATACCAAGAACATTCATATTTGTTTTGACTGCCAAAATAGTGTTCACATAATTGATTATAATAATTTATTTCTATTATATATTTAAAAACAAATACCAAAAACCTTCATATTTGTTTTGACTCCAAAAGTGATGTTCATGTAATTAAAAATACAATATTTATTTATATTAGATTTATTTAATAAATTTAAGTTTGTGTAATAATTATTGAATGCTTTATTTAATGTTATTTATTTAATAATTTTATAACTTTACTTTGCTCTGTGGCAGCTTACAGTTCTTTTTTAATCGGATAAGTTGAAAACAAATCTTGTTGCTTTTTGGTGTTCGTTGACCAGCACATATAAGTTTCCATCTTTAAATTCCATTTCCTCCTGTGCTCTTTCTTTCAGCCTGATGTTCTGGACTAACTGGAATGAACAGTCTCCCAGTATCATGCGAGCATCTCTTTCTGGAGCTAACGTCCTTGTTATCATCGGAAATAACATCCGAACCCCGAACGGACTGGCCATCGACCACCGTGCTGAGAAACTCTATTTCTCTGATGCCACATTTGACAAGATTGAGCGCTGCGAGTATGATGGCAGCCGGCGCTTTGTGAGTTCCTTTTGTATTTATGCTATTTTTTTAATGTTTGGTCATGGGAAAGTGAGAGATGTTGTTCTTGACTTTTACCTGATAGATCACAACACTAACGTGCATGTTCATACAATGAGTTCATAAGCTTAGTACATAGAGATCGCACACTACTGACATCATGTTTAATTTGCTTGCAAATGTAAATAAATTGTACCTGTGTGCATCTGTGTGATCAGGTGGTCCTAAAGAACGAGCCAGTGCATCCTTTCGGTTTGGCTGTGTATGGTGAATATATCTTCTGGACAGACTGGGTGCGCAGAGCTGTTCTCAGAGCTGATAAATACGGCAGAGATATGAAAGTCCTACGTGCTGACATTCCTCAACAGCCAATGGGCATCATCGCTGTGGCCAAAGACACCAATAGCTGTGAGTTTTGACCTGAAAACTGACTAATCCATGTGTTATAATCTACATAATTAGGATTTTTGGTAACACTTTGGTATGGGGAACATATAATATGTGCTTTATAAGTACTAATAAACAGCTGATAAGCTTTCCTGTAGTTCAGTGGTTAGAGCATGGCACTAGCAATGCCAAGGTCATGGGTTCGATCCCAGGGATTGCACGTACTTCGATACAAATGTATAGTATAATGCAGTGTAAGTCGCTTTGGATAAAAGCGTCTGCCAAATGCATAAATGTAAATGTAAATGTGATATGCAAATGAATAAGCAACAAGTTATATACAGTCAAACCAAAAATTATTCTGACACTAAATTATATATTGTTTTTTACTAGTGGGTGCAGGACACTATAGTTCATTTATGTAAGTGAGGATAGCAAAATAAAGTAAACTGTGAAATATTATACCCAAAAATTCTTCATACAGTGGACTACCAGTAAAATTGATAAAAATTTGGAACCAAAAATTATTCAGACACCATGTTTTGCTTAAGTGTTATCTGACATAATTAAGATTAACATTTTCTGACACAGTTTAACTCTGAGATCTTGTCATATTTTATTACCATTTTTTTATTACCATTTTTTTTTAACTATAGTGAATAAACTGTATTAATGAATGAAATGTTCAAGGTGTCTGAATACAGTTTGGTTTGACTGTATATATACATATACATACATACATACAAGTAGTAACCAAGTGTAACCATGCACTGATATAACAATACATAGTAATAAATAGTATTAATGATTTTTAGTAATTGATTTTTAACAAATTTATGAAAATGACAGGAACTGTGAACTTTTATATATAAATATATAATGATGATTTCACATATTGCCCAGCCCCAAAAGTCATTTTAAGGTGGTCATTTGTGTTTGTGTGTCTATAGGTGAGTTTTCTCCATGCCTCACCAATAACGGAGGCTGTCAGGACCTGTGTCTGCTCACGTCAGAGGGACGAGTCAACTGCAGCTGTCGTGGAGAGCGCAAACTACTGGGAGACAACACTTGTGTTGGTGAGAGGGACAAACAGGAAGCTAATGTCTAAATATAAGCCTGTTCTGAATATACTCTATTAGCTTTCTGTTAGAAATGCAGTATAATACAAAAGTAATCTCTCTCTCAGCGGAGAACACAACCTGTAACAGCGTGGATGAGTTTGAGTGTGGAAACGGTGACTGTATCGACTACAGCTTTACCTGTGACAGTCAAGCCCACTGCAAAGACAAGTCTGATGAGAAGCAGTCCTACTGCGGTAAGCATGACACTGCTGCTCTATTCACTGGTTTGCAGTTTTAATGAGCATTTCCTGACCTGGCAATGCAATGCAAGGCACGATATTTAAAGTATTAATCAAGTATCGATCTCTCCCTTTCTGGTTGCAGTGAACCGCATGTGTAAGAAGGGCTACCGCCGCTGCATTAATGGGCGCTGTATCAAACACAGCTCCTGGTGCGATGGCACTGATGACTGTGGAGATGGTTCAGACGAGCTGCCGTGCAACAGTATGCTTTCTGAAATAAATGGCGCGATTATGGGAAAGGAGAAATACACAATCTTTTTTCCTAGTTCCTCACTGTTTCCATCTCTGTTTCCTTCAGTGACTCTGTGCAGCGCTGCTGAGTTCCAGTGCAAAGACGGTTCCTGCATCACTAACTCTAGTCGCTGTAATCAGGTGGTGGACTGTGAGGATGCCAGTGATGAGATGAACTGCAGTAAGTGTTACTCTAAAGAAATCTGGACTGGTAACCAAAAGGTCGCATGTTTGAATCCCACAAGTTGACTATTAATGGGAAATATTTGCTCACTGGAGTTAATTTTCATGGGTAATTTTTAAACACTTACTTTTATTAGTAGTTCATTATTATATATTTTTCAAATTGATTTGATTATTTTATTTCATATATGTATATATCTAAATCTAAGAGTAACTTTGTGAACACACATAGTTACACATTTTCTTGCACAAATACAATATTTTGGTGCATCCTCTTTCAGGCCCCACTGACTGCTCTAGTTACTATCTGCTTGGAGTGAAGGGCATGACCTTCGAGAGGTGTGAGTTCACTACACTCTGCTACGCCCCCTCCTGGCGCTGTGATGGCTCCAATGACTGCGGAGACTTCTCAGATGAAAGAAACTGTCCGGGTTAGACACTTCATACATCCGCATGCACTGGCACATTCCCCTGTTCTCACAGCTAATGAAATATATGTGATATTGCATATTAAGATCGACCTTTCACTTTCTTTCCCACAGAGAAAAGGAAGCAGAAATGTCCAGTGAACTTCTTTGCGTGTCCGAGCGGTCGTTGTATTCCCATGAGCTGGACCTGTGACAAAGAGAACGACTGTGAGAATGGAGCAGACGAGTCTCACTGTGGTTAGTAAATATTTTTATAGATCTCTCTCACTTTTCTCAAGACACTTGTTTTTTTTCTCTCAATTTTTCTGTTCCAGTTTGTCAAATCTGTTCCAAATGTCACTTAATTTATCTTTGGTGTAGTTATTGTTCTCAAGACACTAAAAACAATAGCACCAAGAGATTTTATCATAGCCATCGTCGGAATGTTTTATTTTTTATTTTCATTATTTTAGAATTGTTGTCATCAGAATTTTCATTAAGGAAAAATATTTGCTCCCTGGAATTGATTTTCATTTTTTTTCCTTTATTAAAAAAAAAAAAAATTATTATTATAATTATTATACATATTTTATAATAACAACAACAATTATTATTATTGTAGTTGTTGTTGTTTAAAAATTATATCATAAAAAATGAAAAAGTTATCATAAATCTTATTCTTGTCTAGTACCTCAATTCTTATTTTGAAAACTAACCTTGTTTTTTTTTTATATATATATAAAAAAAGGATGAAAAAAAATAAATTTCTGACCCTGACCACATCTACACCTGAAAATTAAGTTTATCAAGAAAGAAGTTGATCATATTTAGATTTTTTTTTGACAATAACAAGTTGTTTTCTCAGATAAGTTCTGTGCATCAAATCAGTTTGAGTGTGGAAACCATCGCTGTATCTCCAAATCCTGGGTGTGTGACGGCACTGATGACTGTGGAGACGGCACTGATGAGGACAGCAAATGCAGTGAGTCACGTTACAACTTTCACCCACAAACAAAGCTCTGACCTCAGATAAACCATGTTTATCCTCACTGCAAGTCGTAATTTTACCTTTGGTCATGGTTTTTGAGTTTCCAATGGAAGAATTTGCACCACTGTAAAATTTGCTTGGATGCACCGTGTTTGACGTCAACAAAACAATTGGAAGTGTTTGCCCTCTTTTAAAAGCTGCTTTCTGACCTCACTATGTATAATTTTTATGGTTTGTTGCATTTTATTTGCATTAAGCATTATTTTTTATCTTCATATCTGTGACCGTGTGATGACAAAACATTTGAGTACCTCTGCTCTATTTAACTGTACCTTTTATTTTTACTCTTTTTCATTTAATGTCAGGTGTAATGAATCTCAGTGTTAGGGCTGGATGAAGAAATGTGTAAGTAACACTGAGTTTATGTATCTCTTCCAGAGACAAAGACTTGCAGTCCAGAAGCATTCCAATGTCCCGGTTCCCACATGTGTATTTCTCAGCGTTGGAAGTGTGACGGGGATAAGGACTGTCCTGATGGTGCAGATGAGGGCATCAAGGCTGGCTGTGGTGAGTTGTAAAAGGAATCACTTTTATTGGAACTTGCTTTATACCCTAAAACATTCTTTCTGTATTTCCTTCTATTTATCTCTTTATTCTTTCCCTCAAGCGTTCAATAAGACCTGTGATGACTCTGAATTCCAATGTCAGAATTATCAGTGTATTCCCAAAAACTTCATGTGTGATCATGACGTTGACTGCCGCGATGGCTCTGACGAGTCGCCCGAGTGTGGTAAGCATGTCTTTTAGTGTTCTCTTTTTATTATTGGTCACACAGACTAATGAAGTGATCATGCAGTATGTTGATCACATCAAATGTTGTCTTCCCTTTCATAAAAAAGAATATCCCACGTGTGGGCCGAACGATTTCCGCTGTGCTAATGGCCAGTGTTTGAAGCAGAAGAACTGGGAGTGTGACGGAGAGTTTGACTGTAGGGACCAATCAGACGAAGCTCCCAAAAACCCACTTTGCACAGACCCAGGTTAGTATGGAAACCTTGAAAAACAAGGAGGGGAAAAAAAACCCTCT
>RJVU01036174.1:1227167-1245948 GCA_003731715.1 Anabarilius grahami | reverse complement strand
GGGTCTGAATACTTAGGACCATGTGATATTTCAGTTTTTCTTTTTTAATAAATCTGCAAAAATGTCAACAATTCTGTGTTTTTCTGTCAATATGGGGTGCTGTGTGTACATTAATGAGGAAAAAAAATTAACTTAAAAGATTTTAGCAAATAGCTGCAATATAGCAAAGAGTGAAAAATTTAAGGGTGTCTGAATACTTTCCGTACCCACTGTACATACATGTGTGTGTATGTATGTATATATAATTTCAACTTTGTTTATATATATTTTAGTGCTGTCAAATCGATTTAATCACGATTAATCGCATCTAACAAAAGTTTGTTTACATAATGTGTATTTACATTATTGTATTTATATATATTATATGTCTGTGTATAAATATACACACACAGTGTGTATATATATATATATATATACACATATTTACACACATACATTATGTAAACACAAACTTGTTAAATGTAAACAAAAATGTTAGATGCGATTTAATCGTAATTTATCGATTTGACAGCTCTTCTGTCTGTACTTCTATCTGTACTTTTTTGGAGTATTTTTATTTTGGGAAACTTTTACTTCACTACATTCCAAAGCATAATATCATATTTTTTACTTCACTACATTTCATAAAAATGTCATTCCTCAAGTACTTTAACTCAAGTACTTGATCTGTGTAATTCATCCACCACTGCTATTTAGATCACATTTATGATATACAGTCAGAGTTGCATGATAAATTTACATTGCTAAATGTCACATTTTGGTTACATTTTCAGATATAAAGTTACAAAAATGAGAAACCAAATCACAATTACTTTATTTTATATATTTATATACATTATGAGATTCAAAGTTGCAGTTACGAGAAATAGTCAAATTTTTCCCCCAAACCAGACAATGCTAGTTAGAATGTTTCAGTAGTTTCTGTTTCAAAGTCTGCTTGAACTATAAGAGTGTTTCTTAAATTTCAGAGGAGGAACCATTCCTCATCTTTGCGAACCGTTATTACCTGCGAAAACTCGACTTGGATGGCTCTAACTACACATTGATTAAACAGGTGAGGTGGCTGTCAATCTAAAAGGCCAACGAGATTATTTGTAGATGTATTGTAACTTTCTAACTGTTACTATTTCATGTGTTAACAGGGGCTCAATAACGCAGTGGCTCTGGACTATCATTACGCAGAGCAGATGATCTACTGGACGGACGTGACCACACAAGGCAGCATGATCCGTCGCATGAACATCAACGGCAGTAACGTGCAGGTCCGTATAGTTCTAGAGCCTGCGTATTGATGATTCCTGCATGTGTTTAAAAATCGTATAACTGAATTCAACCTCTGACAGATTTCTTCAACTATTTCATCTTGATCTGATTGGCCGATGGGCTTGTTTGTGATTCTTTTGATTGGCTGTTGGATAGGTGCTGCACAGAACCTCTCTGAGCAACCCTGACGGTCTGGCAGTGGACTGGGTTGGGGGAAACCTGTACTGGTGTGATAAGGGCAGAGACACAATTGAGGTGTCCAAGCTGAACGGAGCTTACAGAAGTATGCTGGTCAACAGTGGCCTGCGGGAGCCTAGAGCTGTGGCTGTGGATGTGAGGAATGGGTGAGAGTCTAAACTCAGTTCCTGATAAGTTCTTACATTATGTATTATATAAGACTCGGACTATCCCAGTGATTGCTAGTTTATTTTCTAGGGCTGTAAGTTCTTTTAAAATTGTGATAAAATTACATGATTTCTTGATTAATTAGTCAAATGAATTTCAATTAATCACTTTTCAATATTTGCTAAGAAAAGCCTCCAAATTATTTTTGTATAAAAAAAATGAATGTGCAAAATATAAATGAAATATATAAAATAGCCCTAGTATATATTTTTTTTATAAATATAATTTAATTTGCTCTTGATGTATGTTATGAGCTTGTCTGACTTTAGTGGTTTAATCATTTCCAGGTATCTGTATTGGTCAGACTGGGGTGATGTGCCACATATTGGCCGCATCGGCATGGACGGCACAGATCGTCACATCATCATTCAGGATAAGATCACATGGCCTAATGGCTTGACACTAGATTTTATTAATGACCGCATCTACTGGGCAGACGCTCGTGAAGACTACATTGCTTTTGCCAGTCTGGACGGATCCAACAGACACATTGGTGAATACAAAGACACCCATACTTTGCTTATGATGTCATTTTTCTTCATGCAATTAGTTTAGACAAAGAACTGACCCAGCCTTCATGTTAGCCAATAAATGACATCATAGGCGCTCCATATTATGTAGTATTACAGTCGAGCTATTGTTTTTGAGACTGCTTTGTGCAATAATGTGGCAGTGAGGAGGGATTTTGTTTCCATATGAATTCCTCACATTCAAGAAGCTGACATCCTCACATTTATACTGCCAAAGTCAGGCAGTGCATGAAATTAAGATATTATAATATCTTATAAAGATAATATAATATTATGTTCCTATATATATGCATCAAAATAAGTTGGATTCGTTGCACAATTGTTGTGCTTTTAAAACATTTGTTTTACACAATATTTATTTACTAAAGATTTACACAAACTTTAACCACCAGATGATAATTAATTTTTAAACTTAAATATTATCTTTATTAAATTTGTACAAATGTATTAATTAATTATTTTTTTGTCCTGTTCAGTACTGACATGGTTTTAAAATCAAAGATAAAAATATTTGGCCATATATTTTGTCTGTCTTTCAATCTTCATCTCTGTAGTGACTTCACTTTTCTGCTGATGTAACCAAGACCATGAAAATGTAACCAATCATATTATAGACCGCTTTTCATGATCCAATCAAATCTGATGGATAAAATCAAGTCTCACTCTCATCATTCTGTTTGTTGCCTCTGTGTGCTCTTCCCCACAGTGCTGAATCATGACATCCCTCACATCTTTGCCATGACTCTGTTTGAGGAGTACATCTACTGGACCGACTGGGAGACCAAGTCCATCAACAGAGCTCACAAAACACTGGGCACCAACAAAACCATGTTGATCAGCACTCTGCACAGACCCATGGACATACACATCTTTCATCCCTCCAGACAACCTGAGGGTGAGAAGATAAACACATGCTGTTAATGGAAATGTTCCTGCAGTATTTGATGTGGTCTCTAAGTGTTCTCCTCTCTGATGCTCTGAATGCAGTGTCAGGTCACCCGTGTCAGGAGGATAATGGTGGCTGCAGTAACCTGTGTTTGCTCTCTCCTGGAGGAGGCTACAAGTGTGCCTGTCCCACCAACTTCTATCTGGCTGCTGATGGAAAACAGTGCCTGTCCAACTGTACTGCCAGCCAGGTGTTTTACTTTACTAGTGATTTCCATTATTCTCTGTATGAGATTTGTTTCTACTTTATGGCAGTGTTTATTGTACAAGAGGCAAAACTCTTAAAAAAAAAAAAATTAAGCAAAATATATATATATAATATTTTTTTCTTTTTTTCTTTTGATTTTAGAGTGAAATATGAGCTGGACATGTTCTTGTCAAGAATCACACTCTTCTAACTGTTTATACTTCTCCTTTCTTTCTCTCTCTCTTTCTCTGACCATAGTTTGTCTGCAAGAATGATAAGTGCATTCCTTTCTGGTGGAAGTGCGATACTGAAGATGACTGCGGAGACCGCTCGGATGAGCCTGCTGATTGTCGTAAGTATCAGCTCTTTAACTGACGAGAGATATTCGCCAGGGCCACTTTCAGTCATACATAACATCCTCATGCTCTGTGTTCTTGGGTTTTAGCCGAGTTTAAATGCAGACCAGGCCAGTTCCAGTGTGGCACGGGTCTCTGCACCAACCCAGCTTACATCTGTGATGGAGACAATGACTGCCAGGACAACTCTGATGAAGCCAACTGTGGTATGATGTCCAATCAGTTGTGTAGAATTGAATTCAATCATCTAATTCAAGTGTTTAGGACATTTGCTTAATGAAAACTCATTTTGTCCATGTTCAGACATCCATGTTTGCCTGCCTAGTCAGTTTAAGTGCTCGCATCCAAGTCGCTGTATCCCTGGAATCTTGCGCTGTAACGGTCAGAACAACTGCGGCCAGGGAGAAGATGAGAAGGATTGTCGTAAGTCTGCTCTTATGTCTCTCATTGATTGAATCTGAATGATTTGATTTTCACCAGTTTTTAATCTATGCTGTGTATGAGGCTGTTTTATGAAGAGCTGATAGGCTGAGTGTCGTGTTCTCTTGTAGCTGAGGTGACCTGTGCTCCTAACCAGTTCCAGTGTGCCATCACCAAACGCTGTATACCACGAGTCTGGGTGTGCGATAGAGACTACGACTGCGTTGATGAATCCGACGAACCGGCCAACTGCAGTAAGGAAATAAAGCTTACAAAAATATAGACTTATAAAGCCACTTTTTATCTTAAAGGAATAGATCACACAAAAATGAAAATTCTGTCATCATTTTCTCACATCATGTCATTCCAAATCCATGAGATTTATATTCCTCTTCTAAACACAAATGAAGATATTTTAATAAAATCTGAGAGATTTCTGTCTCTTGAAAGTCTATTTATCCAAAACTGATGCTTCCAAAAGTAATTTAAGCTTTTATTCACATATCATTTTCAAGAATTTCACAAAGAATTTAAATTTTTGGGTGAACTAACCCTTTAATTTGTTGGCAAATATCAATATAATGAACATGTATTATTTTTACTATTTTGGTCAATTAATTGAACATCATGTAAATAATTTGACACCCTTTTGTTTTAATCAGCTGACAATCTATACTTCTTTTAATATCTTCAGACAGTTTTATTCAGAAAGGTCTCTAAAGGATGTATTTAGTAAAGTGTCAACAGAAAAAGATTAATTTTTATATCTTTATATATGTAAATTATTTATCCTGTTTGTCTCTGCCTGAGATCCTTTTAAATATATTTATTAATTTGGCATAAACAACCAAAATAAACAAATAAATATAATTAATAATGGACTTACAGTCCTAATTAAAGCTGTTTTCTACAGCTCAAATGAAGTGCGGTGTGGACGAGTTCCGCTGTAAGGACTCAGGCCGCTGTATCCCGTCTCGCTGGACGTGTGATGGAGAGGACGACTGTGGCGATGCCTCAGATGAGCCCAAAGAGGAGTGCGGTACGACTGGCCATCGCTTCATTTGCTCTATTTATACCTTTTAATAATTAAAAAATGTTGATTACTCTGTGTGTAAAGTGATTCATTTTATTCACACCATTTTATTTACATAAAAGTGATTCATTTTTATTTCTTGAGTTAGATGAGAGAACATGTGAGCCATACCAATTCCGCTGTAAGAACAACCGCTGTGTGCCGGGCCGCTGGCAGTGTGACTATGACAATGACTGTGGCGATAACTCAGATGAGGAAAAGTGCGGTATGTATTTCAACTGACAGTGTGACCTTAGTGTTGACACACGTCTGACTCTGCTTGTACACGCGCAGCAATTTATAGGACTGAATCTAGTGTTTTATTATTATTTGTGACCATCACACGTCTGTGGGAGGCATTGTGGGTATTTTGTCATATGTCATCTCACTTCATGTTGTCTCTATTCTTCATTTCACACTGACCCATTGGCTTGACTCAGAGGTAGGTCTCTCCTCCCTCCAAACCACCTATTCCAGCCTCTCCTCCCTTCTCCTCTCTCTTCTCATCTCCCCATGATTCCATGTGTGTTTGTGACAGAAGTGCCCAATTGCAGCATCTGCCCCCTAGTGGAGAAATGGTAGAGTTCTTTTTTCCTCCTTCAAACTGAATAGTGAAGCTTTTAGCAGTGAACATTTGTTTATAAGCTCACATCTTTTTGAGGTTTGGGTTTGTTTTGTCTTTAATGTGGTTTTGTTGTGAGAGTGTTTATATTGATTCTGAGCAAGTTAGCAGAGTTCTCATGGTCATAAAAAGTCATAGAACATTCTAGAAATTGTTCTTTTGTAGTCCCCCCCCCTGTACTCACAAATGACTGGAAAATTTGTGTAAATTGATCATCAGGTGTGGGAACCCTAAATGTGTTTGTGTATTTTCTCACTCTCTAAGCTGACCTGTTGCCCTTCTCTTGAAATGTGTCCCTTTCTTTCCTCCTATGTTTTCCTTATAGTCATTGTAGTGTTTGCACTCTCTGGCACATATGTATTTCTTCAATATTAAGTTTTTTTTTTTCCTTCTTTTTTTCTCTCCCTATCAGTTCCGCGTCAGTGCTCTGAGAGCGAGTTTGCCTGCAGTAATGGCCGTTGTATTGCTGGGAGGTGGAAGTGTGATGGAGATCATGACTGTTCAGATGGATCTGATGAGGTTTGATTTTTAAAAACCTTTAGATCTAGGTTTATGCTTAAAGGGGTCATGAACTGCGTTGGTTTATTGTTTTATGTTTCCTGGGGTGCACTTATAATGTTAGTATGCTTTTTACACGATCACAGACATGTTATTGAGCGCATAAAAGCAGTGATCTTGTCATTGCAACTCAATTTCTGTACACTAACAAATGTTTTCATCTTCACTAACAGTGCAAACGCAATGTAACTAAGACATTCGTTGAATAAAACGGGAGTTTTGCGCGTCAGTCACTGATAAACTCGCGCTGTTTGATTGACAGCTTCAGCTCGCGCTGCTCCAACGATTGCAAAGGGGGCTTTCTTTGATCGCTTTCTTTATATAATTTAATCACCGTTAAATAACAGATTATTTTCATCCTACTAAGAGAAACAACGCAAGTTGACGTTTAGTCACGGGTTTGATTTACTGACACATAGACAAAGAACATCTGACTGTACATGAATCATTTCAGATCAGGCATTAGAATTAACACAGTTACTGACATGTTGTTGCATTACTGTCGAGTCCAGGCACTGCACAATATTTTGTAATCCTCAATGGCATGTTTATTGCTTGGTAGCTCGATCTAGTTTAGCACCACATAGGCCTATGTTACTTAGGCTACCTATTCTATTGCATGTCATGCGTGAATTGGTGGGAGGGGCTAAACAGGCAGGGATGAAGTAGGCGTTGATCTTCTTCTGCAGAGGCGGTGCTTGCTGCCCTTTGACGTCATAGATCCCCACTTTGTAAATCCTGTCGTTTGCTGGGTCTGGTGTCAATTAAAGCTTTTATTGGACTAAAAGGAAGTTTTCAGCTTTGAAACTTACAGGATATTCTTAAAGTATGATGACTTCTTATATGTCAAAAGCTCAAGGAAAATTTTATTTCTCAGTTCATCACCCCTTTAAATCCTTGAAATGTGTCTTATAGATAAATATACAGCATGCACACATAATGATTCCTTTGCAAAGGTATTTTAATTTTTAAATGTGCAAGCATGAAGTGGGGAATGAAGAAGTGTTTAGCATACTTGTGGCCAATTAGAAGATATATAGACCTATAAGAACTATAATATAGCTTTGGTTTGTTTAAATTTGTTTTTCACTACATACGTCCATATGTCCACACAGCACATATTTTATTTTGTATGTGTCTCTCAGCACGGCTGTGATCTGAAGTGCGAGGAGGATCAGTTCCAGTGTAAGAACGGACACTGTATCCCGCTCCGCTGGCGCTGTGACGCAGATGCTGACTGCATTGATGGCAGTGATGAAGAGAGTTGTGACATTTCTGGTGAGTATATGCGCATGTCTGTTTCTTTCTAAAATGGGATTATTTATGTGTCGTGTCCACGGAGTTAAGGATTTATCTCACATTTCTCCTCCTTCTGCTATCTTCTCTCTCAGTGGCACGGCACTGCCCCCAGGATGAGTTCCAGTGTAATAACACTCTGTGTAAACCACTGTCCTGGAAGTGTGATGGGGAGGATGACTGTGGCGATAACTCAGATGAGAACCCTGAGGAGTGCAGTAAGAACACACACACACATACTGTTGAATTGTAATAAAAAATGATCAGTGTCCCTGACAAATATTTAAAGGTACATTGTAACTTTTTTGTTCAAAATTAACAAATTTTGAACACAAAAGTCAATACATCTGTCCTCCTTCTAAAATGTGTTTTTTTTTGTCTTACCCTGATTAAGTATGGTAAGCCTATTATAAGTGTTTATATTTCAGACCTGACGGGATGGTTTTCACAAGAAATTGGGTACATGCGTCATTAGCCCATGCAGGTCTTGTCATATCCGTAAATAGAGAAAAGTAGCTCCAGCTACTTTGATCTGTACGTGGCATACTTGTCACAAAGAGCGAGAAAGGTTGACATGTAGAACGCTAAATCTCGCACCTCCAGNATCACCCGTAAAAAAAAAAAAAAAGGCAAACAGAGGAGAGTCTGCTGTCAAAAAGAAAACGCAACAGAGCTTGTAATAAAATGAGAATCAACATTGGCTTGGCTTTTCGGAGATGGCTAGAACTGAGGGATATGAAATGTTGTAAAAGGGATGTGGAGATGCTGTTTTTATTACCCAATAGGTGAGGTATTTTATTGAACAGATGCCTTTCCATCTAAACTGGTTATATCTCTTAAAGGGTTAATTCACCCAAAAATGAAAATTCTGTCATTAATTACTCGCCCTCATGTCGTTCCACACCTGTTCATCTTCTGAACACAATTTTTAAGATTCAGAAAGGCACTAAACACATCATTAATCGTAGTCATTTTGAATACATTTTGTGCGCAAAAACAAAAATAACAAATTTATTCAACAATATCTTCTCTTCTGTGTCAATCTCATACGCTGTTTACGTCCAGCGCTTCCAGGTTCTACGTCAGAACGCAGACTCAGTATTGGCCAACACTGTTCACGTGAGCAGCCCGGCGCATGCGTGTGATGCTGACGCAGGAGCCGGCCAATAATGAGTCATTCTGACGTAGAACCTGGAAGCGCTGAACGATAACCATATTCATCTGCACAGTCACTTAAAGCCAAAGCACAACCAAAACAGTGTTCTTCCTCAAAATGCATGCAGGTTTGTTTAACCGCCAGAGGCCCAAAAGTTACATAGTGTACCTTTAAAGATACATTTGCAGTGTATGTGTTGTCCATAAATAGAGAAAAAAAAAACATTCTTGCACAGTAAGCTCAGACTGAAATCTTCCTTTCTGTAATTCAGGAAACTTCCAGTGCCCACCCACTAGAAATTTCCGTTGTCTGAATAATCGTGTCTGTCTCTGGAGTGGCAAGCGCTGCGATGGTGTGGACAACTGTGGGGACAATTCAGATGAGACTAACTGTGGTGAGTCTTCTGCTCCAACATGCATCAATGATTTTATATCGGAGTCAGTGTGTGCATGTTTTCATGACCTGTGTGACATGGTTCATGTTCATATAGGAGACCACACATCCACATGCGATAAAGACCAGTTCAAGTGCAGCAATGGCAAATGCATCAGCGCAAACCTGCGGTGCAACTTCTTCAACGACTGTGAAGATTACGGCTCAGATGAGATCGGCTGCAAGACAGGTGAGGTGATGGTAATCAGGCAAAATCAGGAACATTCAGACAATCCTAAAATGTATTGAAATTTTCTAGAGTGAATGTTTTATTCTCTACACACACACGTATTGGTGGTGGACAGGGGTCAGCATGGGCACCCTGACTGGTCTGCAGCTATGCAGCCCCATACGCAACAAACTGCGATGCACTGTGTATTCTGACACTTCTATCAGAACCAGCATTCATTTCTTGAGCAGTTTGAGCTACAGTAGTTTGTCTGTTGGATCGGACCACACGGGCCAGCCTTCGCTCCCCACGTGCATCAATGAGCCTTGCCTGTCCATGACCCTGTCGCCGGTTCACCACTGTTCCTTCCTTGGACCACTTTAATAGATACTGACCACTGCAGACCGGGAACACCCCACAAGAGCTGCAGTTTTGGAGATGCTCTGACCCAGTCATCTAGCCATCACAACTTGGCTCTTGTCAAACCCGCTCAGATCCTTACACTTGCCCATTTTTCCTGCTTCTAACAAATCAACTTTGAGGACAAAATGTTCACTTGCTGCCTAATATGTCCCACCCACTAACAGGTGCCGTGATGAGGAGATAATCAGTATTATTCACTTCACCTGTTAGTGGTCATAATGTTATGCCTGATCGGTGTATATAATATATAGTTACACAAATTAATATATTATTACACAAACATGTGTATGTGTGTGTGTGTGTTTCAATTAATATATATCAAATATATTATCAAAAAATCATAAATCACTGATATAGAGAGAAATTCATTCATTGTATAGAATACATTTATATCAAATACACAGTCAGTGAAATTTAACAGCTTTAATTTTTAAGAATTTGACATTGAAAAGGGCTTTTAATTTTAATTTCAGTGTTATTTTATCTATCATTTTTGAAGTCCTAGTTGAATTGACTTCATGTATCTGTTTTGGTAGACACCATGCTGAATGACTGCAAGAGTAACAAATCTTTATGTGGAGATGGTGATGAGGCTCACTGTGTTTCCAACGGCACGGACACGTTCTGCTCCTGCAAACATGGTTTCCAGAGCGTTGGCCCCCATACCTGTGAAGGTAAAGCACACATTTTCTGCAACCTTAAAAAGACCTAAAAAGACTTTCTTCATTCCGAATTTGTCAGATTTTTATTACCAACTACAATGTGCATATCAACATTTCATTCTCTTTTCAGATAAGAATGAGTGCAAGCAGTTTGGTATATGTTCTCACATATGTAACAACACCAAGGGCTCCTACAAGTGCAGCTGCCACAAATACTTCACCAGGATTAACCACACATGCAAGGCTGATGGTACGTGCTGATTTTATTCTTTAAATCACCTTTAAGAGCTTGCCTTTTATGTAAAGTTGTGTACCCTCTCCAACAGTTTCACATATCAGTTTACTTTCTATTCTACTAAACTGTTTTGTGTCCATCTGCAGGTCTGACAAATAACCAACAGGTGCTCTACATTGCGGATGACAATGAGATCCGCAGTCTAAATCCTGGGATGGTTTACGAGCAGACATTCCAGGGTGACGCCAACGTGCGCATCGATGCCATGGACTTGCACGTCAAGACCAATCGCATTTACTGGACCAACTGGCACACCTCTGGCATTTCCTGCTTCCAGCTGCCTGCTCCATCCTCATCATCAGGTCCTACCTCCAACTCTCACCGCAACACGAGGCAAAGCGAGGGCAGTATCACCAACCTAGATGTGAGTCAAGACCTTCAATGTTCAATATTGAACTTCATGCTTTGCGAATTCTTTTCTGAATTTTTCCTGTCTCTTTAGATTTCAGGTTTGAAAATGCCACGTGGAATCGCGGTGGACTGGGTGGCTGGTAACCTCTACTGGACCGATTCCGGACGTGATGTGATCGAGGTTGCTCAGCTTACAGGCCAGCACAGAAAAACGCTGATTTCTGGCATGATTGACGAACCTTACGCTATTGTAGTGGATCCTCAGAGAGGGTAGGAGACGTTGTGTTCTTATAATGTATGTTTCATTACCTCTAAGGTACAGTCACTTGGAATACACTAATGCTGTATTGTTTGTTTGTTTTGTTTTTCTTTCATATCTCAGAACCATGTACTGGACAGACTGGGGTAATCATCCAAAGATTGAGATGGCAGCCATGGATGGCACTCTCAGACAAACCCTGGTCCATGAGAACATCCAGTGGCCCACAGGTCTTACCAGCACAGTGTTGCTTTAACCCTCTGTATTAGGGCTGCACGATTAATCGCATGCAATTGTCACGCGCATTTCGTCAGTAAAGCCGGTTCCCTGATTACCGCTAAATCGCCATCACCTGCTTCTAATCGGAGCGGCATATAATAGACAGAGCCGTATATCACTGACAAGCCACGCAATATCGCGTTCATATCGCAGATGAATCGCCTTCGATAATGAACGCGATATTGTGTGGCTTGTCAGTGAACTACGGCTCTGTCTATTAAATGGAGCTCCATTTGAAAGCAGGTGATGGTGACTTCGCGGTAATCAGGGAACCGGCTTTACTGACGAAATGCACGTGACAATCGCATGCGATTAATCGTGCAGCCCTACTCTGTATACTTGATACTTGCTCACTATATTAAGATGAAATCCATGTGCTAATGTTTCTTCTTTAAAACAGGTCTTGCAGTAGACTACTTCAATGAGCGTCTGTACTGGGCAGATGTCAAGCTTTCCATGATTGGCAGTGTGCGTCTGGATGGCTCTGACCCTGTTGTGGCTGTATCCAACATCAAAAACAGTTCAGTATTGTTATTAGTATGATATTATACTCCAGTATTAAAGGCTGTGCATGACTGTATCAGCTAAAATGTATCTTTAAATATAATATAATATAATTGATTTGTTTTATTTAACACTATAATGATACCATGCAGTGTCATCTTCAGGAAATTAATCAGCTTCTCTCTATTTCTTATAGATCTCCTCCACCCCTTCAGCATTGATATCTTTGAGGATTACATTTATGGGGTTACCTACACCAATAACGTTGTCTTCCGAGTTAACAAGTTTGGTAAAGGCCAGGCAGAGAATCTGACCACTGGCATCAACCACGCCACTGACATAGCCCTCCATCACCGCTACAAACAGCCTGAGAGTGAGTGTCTGTGTAAAAATGTGTTTTGGATACATTTTTAAAAGGTCTGATTGTGAATATGAAAGTCTTTTTCCATGGTCTAATCTGCCTTTTTTTTTACAGTGACTAACCCATGTGATAGGAAGAAGTGTGAATGGTTGTGCCTGCTCAGTCCCAGCGGGCCAGTGTGCACCTGCCCTAACGACCACATACCTGACAATGGCACCTGTATGGAGGTGCCCCCCGCCACCCAGTCCCCTATCAGTAAGACCCTCCAATCAATTACTGCTTTCACACTTTATTTTACTCAACCATTTTATTCCACAACCAGAGCAATGCTGAAACCATGTTATACACGGAAATATGGGATAACCATTAAAAAAAGTAATAATTCATATCAAGACCAAATATTCAAAGTTCAATGTAAATATAGGGTTTGTGATATTTAATAAAATGTATATTTTGTTTCTGATTCTCCATGTCCAAAATGAATTTCTCAGGCATTTCTCAACATGATTAAATTATAAAGCTTCAGATGATTGTTAATAAAAATGTGTTTTTCATTTAGCCCCCACCTGTAACATTCAGTGTCAGAATGGCGGCAGCTGTTTCCTCACCCCGTGGAACCAGCCCAAATGTCGCTGCCCCACCAGCTACAGTGGAGAACGCTGTGAAATCAACAAGTGCAGGGACTACTGTCAGAACGGAGGAACATGCTCCCCATCACGCACAGGTACACACTCGCAGACATTGTGCCATTGTGGCCAGGGCTCTGCACATTTATCTCTATAGCTACATCAACAACACTATCTGTCTGTTTCCTCTCTTCAGGTGCTCCTACCTGTCGCTGTCAGACTGGCTTCACTGGGTCCAGATGTGAACAGCACACTTGTAATAACTACTGCCAGAATGAGGGCACCTGCACTGTCAGCCAGGGGAACCAGCCAACCTGTCGTTGTCCAAAAGGCTTCCTGGGTGACCAGTGCCAGTACCGTGAGTTTGATTCCTTGTCACTGTAAACAAGAGGATTCAGTCTTTTCTAAAATGTTCATTCTTTTATTAGCTGTTGGTGTCCACAAAAGCTTTACTAATGAATGAAACACATTATAAAGTGGAATAACTGCTGGAAATCAATCTGTGCAGGTCAATGTGATGACTTCTGTAAGAATGAAGGTCTTTGTATGGAGATGATGAACGGCACTAAACATTGCCGCTGTAACGAGTCGTTCTTTGGTCCACAATGTGAGATGAACAAGTGTGAATACTGTGGCACGGGCAAGTGTGAAGTACTGCGAACTGGAATAACATGCAAGTATGTACCAGCATATTCAGCTGAATGGGCTTTCATAATCCACTTTCCCAAGTGTTGCTGTTTGAGATGAGCTGTATATATATATATGGATTTGAATCAGTTATGTGCTGTTTATGTTGGTGCTATGATAATTCATGTTTTGTGTGTAGATGTGGTGATAACATCCAGCGTCCCACCTGTTACACCTGTGATGACTTCTGCATTGAGGGCCAGTGCTCTGTAGACCCTCATACTATGCTTCCACAGTGCAGGTAAAGTGGTCAAAGCTTTATAAAGGAAATTGCTTGGAAATGTTTTGTTGCTATTAGAAGCACAGCAATAGATATCATCCAAAAAGAATGAACACTTTAAGTGCAAATAGAAAATAGAAAACCAAAGTGGACCTAGTACTGAGCCTTGTGGTACACCAGATAAAACATTGTCTACCTGAATGTCCTGGGTTCTGACAAGCCAGCCTACAGCAAGATCATAAAACCTATATTAACCAGTTTCTGTATTAGAATTGCTGCAACAATAGATTAACAAAGTTTAAAACAAAAAAACTAAGTATTGCCAGTGATTTAAAGTGTGTTTGTGTGTTATTTAGGTGTCACACAGGCTGGTCAGGATTTCGCTGTGAGCTCAATGTTGCCCCTGTTCAGAAGTCAGACTCTGGAAGTAAGTGCCAGCATCTCTTTGTTGCTTTTAGATTCAATAAGTTTGACAAGATAAAAAAAAAAGCTTTTCATTGGCAAATCTGGGCAGTAATAATGCATGTTTCTCCTTTGTGTAGATACTCCATCAGTGGTCATCCCAGTGATGTTACTGCTCTTGCTTGCGCTGTTAGTAGTTGGTGCCATCTTGTGGTACAAGAAGAGAATGCGTGGGTAAGTAATTACAGCAATTTAATTGTGTACAGAGGAACTTGGAGACACTCCAGGGCTCAATCTTTCTCTAGCCAAACTTATTTTATTGATCTTACTTTTTTTTTCCTGTCATCACCCTCTTTTTTCGAATAAGCAGGAGTCTTTAACCTCTTTCAGTCCAAGGCTCTTGGTAAATAGAGACATATTTTACAATGGCATTAAAATGATATTTATTAATGTGCATTTAAATGCCTATACATTGTTTTAATTTTACTTACATTTTTATCTAAGAGAGTAAATTAAAGACTTAGCTGAACTTTACCTTAACTTCGATTTACCTTTTAAGTTGTCAGATTTTTATGTAATAAAAATACTGTACATAATAATTAAATTATTATATATTATACTTCAATTATTAGTTTGGATGAAGAAAATATTTTTTACATAAATATTTCATATAATAAATATTATACTTTATTTCAATATTTCTTTGAATGAAGACAATGTTTACATAATTGTTTTTGTATATAATTACTATTTTTAATTATTAATAATTGTAATTGTGTTGGTTTTTAATTATGTTGAATATGTATTTTCATTTTTCACAAAACTTAGTTTAAGCTCAAATAATAATTATCACCCCCCTGTTGAAGACCCCTGCTTTAGAGCATTAATTTCTCCACATTCCTCTTTATTTTAACACTAAACTCAATTCCAGATCTCTCACTTTCTCTCTCTCTCGGTTGTTAAACTGCATCTTTCTGTGTCTCAGGTCTGTGAGGCGGGGCAAGCCCAGCTCCAGATGTTCGCGGTAACTGACTCTATACCAGCAGGGTCCCATCCTAGTCCATCCTTTCCTCTCTTCCTCCCCAGTCATCATACTCTATCTCTCTTTCTCCTGCTTCTCCTGCCTGATCCTGTGCTGTAACTGTGCTATTCCTGTGGTTTTCACCAGTTTCAACACAGGGATCTATTGACCGAAAGCTAAAATAGATCAACTGGTTGGTGCAAGACGCAGTGCTGGGCTGCGTCCTGTCCCTCTCTCTCCTCCAAGCACCATCCTGTAGACGTGTCAGTTTATATCTGTCTGTGAGAGCAGTGTCACTGTGCTTGAAGTGTTTGGCTCCTCATTGACCGTAGTGGACCATGTCTTGTGGATATCCAGCTTTCTCTAAGACACTGCAGAGTTACTCACTCTGGCTAGCAGTCTCCACCTGAAAGCACATGGATGGTTCCACAAAGTGTCATTGCTTCTTGCACATGTGTTTATATGGCAGGAGAGACCCTGGTGGATGTAGCTGTGTCTTTGTGTTTGAGTGTTGCTTGATGATAGGCTACTTTGTGTATGCGTGAGTGTAAATTCCTGTGCCTTGGCTCGGCCTGTGTTACGAAGAGACGTGGACAAAGATGTAACTGCTCACTTGGTGTTTGTGCCTGCAGAGCTAAGGGATTCCAGCACCAGAGGATGACCAACGGAGCTATGAATGTTGAGATCGGGAACCCGGCATACAAGATTTATGAAGGAGAGCCCGATGATGATGCGGGGGAACTGCTGGACTCCGACTTCACCTTGGATCCAGATAAGGTGACACATCAATATTATTTTCTTGTGTTATTAAGCACTCGATTTTTGTCATTTTTCTTTGTTTTTTCTTCTTTTTCTTTGTTTTTTTTCATTTGCTATATTTATTTTTATTTATTTATACCGTTGAAATGTGTGTGTGTATGTATATATGAATGTATATATGTAGTGTGTGTGTGTTTATCACAAAATCAACTGCACATAACCGATATGATTTTGACACATTAATAATTAATACAATTATAATAGATAAAATGACAAAATTAAACAATTACAAAAAAGAAAAAATTATATATATATGTATATGTATGTATATTTATTTATTTATTTATACCGTTGAAATGTGTGTGTATGTATATATAAATGTATATATGTAGTGTGTGTGTTTATCACAAAATCAACTGCACATAACCGATATTATTTTGACACATTAATAATTAATACAATTATAATAGATAAAATGACAAAATTAAACAATTACAAAAAAGAAAAAATTATATATATATGTATATGTATGTATATTTATTTATTTATTTATTNATTAATTTTGGTTTTATTTTTTTTATAAAGAATTATATTTATTTTATTATATTTATATATACAATATTTTACAAACACTTCATTTAATAACATTGTTAAATTTAACATTTTGTGAATCTCAAAATGAATATCCATTTTCTTACGTTATACATTATAATGTATAATACTATACATTATAATGTTGTGATACCTAAATTCACTATTTTTAGTCTTTGATTTTTAATTTATTAAGTTAAAATTGTATAGAATTGTAATGTCGGCCTTTTATCGGTTGTGGGCCATAACAAAAATAATTATCAGTTTATCTGCATCAGGCAGAATTTTAATATCAGTGTGTCTCTCTCGCAGCCCACAAACTTCACCAACCCCGTGTACGCCACCCTCTACATGGGCGCCCACAACAGCCGTAACTCTCTGGCCAGCACAGACGAGAAGAAGGAGCTGCTGTCTGCAGGAGACGATGACATGGGAGACCCACTGGCGTAGAGTCACGGCCGGACGCCCACCCTCATGCAGACCGTTATGCCTTTATATGTCAGAGGAAAAGCAACAAGAGCAGGAACACTGTACAAAATGTAAAGAAAAAAAGATAAGAAAAAAATGAAGGACACTTTTGTATGTGATTGCAGTATTATATTTTATTCTTTGAGAAATCCTTCTGGTCAACAAAAGAAAGCATTTTCTATACAAATATTTTCTTTTCTTTTCCATTTTTCCTTTCCTTTTTCAGATGTTTGCTTACCCAATTTCTCACCCCTCCCCTCCATTTAGCCACTACCTCTGTGCTCAACAAGATGCCAACAACAATATGGGAAATCTTTGATTTTTTGTTTTGGTTTTGAGTTTATTTTTGTATGAATTGTACAGAGATCAATGTTTGTTTCAGGAAAAGCAAAATTGCCAAGTGTTGCTAATGAAATATAAGGGAGGGGGGCATGGCCGACTGAATGATACTGATGCTGACTTCGCCCGTGTGTGATTTCAGATGGCTGAGAACGAATATGCGTGCGCAAGTGTTGCCACGAGTCAGCATCGCTTTTATTTCTATACTGATATCTCAGAGAACAACGCTTACGATGATTGTCATACTCCTTGCACAGATTGATTTTATATATATTTACATATATAATTAACAAAGTGTCTTGACAAATATACCCAGGAATACAAGCAGATACCCGTACGAATAGCAGTATATAACTGTCTTTGTTTTAGCTTCGTTTTTTTTTTTAATGGATGAAAAGATGCAAAATGTGGCACTACATGGATTGAATGAATGAATGAGTGAGTGAATCCAAACAGTTGGTAAATGTAAGAACATTCCAGAACTGTTTCCAGGGTATCAGTGGCCTTGGTGTGTACATTAGCGGTACGTCCAAAGGATGGGTGAGACTGATTCACAGAGAGCAGGCCTCATCTGACGCCATGTCTTCCAGCACGCCGGAAACAGCCAGGAGATGATTGTCGTCTGCTCTCGGTCGGTGTGGTTTCGACAGAACTGTTCCATACCACTACAGTGGGAGCTGTATGTTACGTTTAGTTCACTAGTTTTGTGTCTTATGGACTTCTAATGCTCAGTGTAAGTGCATTCCTGTGAGGTTTGTGTGGATCCAGTAATAACTCACTGCCTTGCTGCTACTCTTCCATCATTCTCATCTGCCTGACCTGTAGAGAGACTCGGCTAGCCCCGCTTGTGGCCGAGCCTCCACTGCTTCTAATGGAGGTAACCCGTGTGCCATAGGCTAATGCATGGATCCAACAGCGCAAAAAGACTAGCGTCGGCTCAACAGATACATGTTAACAGTATTCATCCGAGCATCTGGACTTAACGTAAAGTGTCCGCTCTGTTTACGATCAAATGTAATTTAGTGTGGCCCTTAGTGGCCTTTTACTGTCACAGATTACTAGTTTCACAACCCTGCAACCGTTTCTGTAGTTTTGTTGGTTCATTTTTTTTTTTTTTTTTTTT
>RJVU01036174.1:1211922-1227150 GCA_003731715.1 Anabarilius grahami | reverse complement strand
TTTTTTTTTTTTTTTTTTTTTTTTGATTGATTGATTTTATATACAAAATAATTAAACTGCTTTTTATAGTAGAAATGCATGGTGGCTCAGCCCTTCTTTTGGAGAGACTGTGTGATGTTTGTTTCTTTTGTTTCCAGCTGGAGAACTTCATGAATCACAGACAATAACACATATTAAGAAATAAAAATGTGTACAGAACAAAAATAAGTGGTTTCTGGATTGGTGCTCTGCTTGGTAATGGGTACAAGTGGTCAGTTTAGAAACAAAAAGATTTTCTCAAGAGTTCATAGGACAAAGGACAGTCTCCAGAATTATAGACACAGTGCATGGTTTAGGTTTATTTTCCATTTAGGAAGTCAAGTCTTCACAATTGCATGTTGATTGATCTGTTTTGTAAGGGTCATGTCTCTGATTTAATAAAATCAAGCTAATGTTGGGCTGGTAATACAAAATATATATCTTAAAAGCTAATATACATGTCACAAATCAAATTATGAATCTAAAATTGACTCTTGTTCTAGTACTAGATGTGATTAGGGTTAATACAGGTAAAATGGGACACTTTCTGATCATTTGTCATTGGCGTTATTTTAAAATATGTTCCCACATGTTTTAACTCCTCTCAAAAACATTCTAAACTACAATATACAGTGGAAAAATAAATATTAAATACAAAAACGTGTGCTCTTAACCTGTATTGCTCCTGCAGTAGGCTATATCATGCAAACATTTATTGACAAAATTGTTAGGCAAAGTCGAGTCTCAGATATTTTTATTTGCCACTTCAACAGAATATCCAGTTAATTGCTGCATTCATTGGTCCATATCAACCAAACAACATTAAAACTTTGGTACATTCATTTTGTGCTTTACTTTTCCTCCCAAATGGCTTGATTTAGTTTATGCTGTGGTACAACAGTATAAAAAGTCCCCACCCTCAATAAAAAATAAAATTAGTGTTGAATTTATTTTTGTTCACTTCTCTCGAACTTAAGTTAACATGCAGTGTCACACGGTAATATGTCCCTTTTTTTATGAAACGGATAGTTCTGGCCCTGGCTTCTGATTGGTCAGAACAGCGTTCCAACAACTATGATGCGAAACACCTGTCAGTCAGTCAGGAACATCTTCTAGCACAAAGACGTCACTTGATGTATTTGCTTAACGTTTTAATGCAGTTCTGTCCTTAATATCTTTAACATTTAATGACAGTCTAATAAAAGCAAAAGGCACTTGAGGCCATTTTGTCCTGTCTTTGGCGCTGCGCGACAAAGCGACTATTCACAATAAACAGCGGCCTCGCGTACATTATTGCCTCAATAGAGCTCCCATTTCAGAGTCTCTTAATCAGCGCTAGTGCAAAGAGAATAATTATTCTATTAGGGACAAGTGATATGACAAAAAAAAAAAAAAAATATTATGATACGTTATTTTTGCCTTAAACCTAATGAATTCATTCCTACAAATCATGACTCTCCTTCATTTACAAACTCTGGCAACTGGTTTAGAGAGAATAAGTTGCACACTCAAAAGATAATATCGTGTCATGTTTACAATCCTGGAGTGGTTCCCATTTGATATTCCTTTAAAAAACAAAGTATAAAGCATTTATGATAAATCTGGGGGGTAAAAATGGACCAAGTCACTATTCTCTGAGAAGTTTCATGGCATTACAACGTTACGTGCACTTTGTTCTGGTACATGAGCATTAAACGGATTTGAAGAGCGAGGCATCATCAATACAGGGCATAAAGTCAGTCAAACAGAGCACACGTCCAGGCTCTTTTGTTAATGCTGCATTGCATTTCTTGGATAACTGTATATTATATTTACATTAAGCATAAGAAATGTTACAACATGATGATTAACAATAGTATAAACTTAGATACATCAATAATGGCTATAAGAAATAATACTGACTCAACATAAAGGCACTTGTTTGTAACCATGGTACTGGTCTGGGTTAAAATACTGAAGACAGGCTAGTCTGCTCCAGGTAGTTGAATTGGATTAACAAATAATTTGAGTTCATGTTTAAAGAACTGTACAAATAGGCTCTGGCCAGGAAGTCAGTGACCTCAGCGCTGTCCCACTTGACAGAAAGTCAGCTTACATTGCACAATAAGAGGAAATCCACGTTAATGGGCGTGAGATCCCGTTGGAAGGCTCTTCAAGGTCAGCAGGCTAGTGTTACTGCTGTCTGTGTGTCAACCACAACAACCTTTTTTCCTGTGCCAACACAAGCTTTTACCAACGCTCCTCAGGATTTGCGTGCGCGAGCGTTCATGAGGCCAGGGTGGCAGCCCTTAATGTCTGTGCTTTAATGGCTTTATTGAAAGAGCCTCCAGTGCAGAATCCAAAAAGGATATCCATAAATAAATAATTTCCCCACCCCCTTAAAACCAAAGACATTGGTTTGGTCCTGCACTTCCCTCAGTCACCGTGAATTGCAGGAAGATGCCATTTCAGAAGAAAGCGGGGGGAGAGTAGCAGAGGGTGAGTGAGTGAGGGGTCTTTAGGGTCGCTTCCACCCATTCCGGATCACCGCGTCAGCTCGCAGGAAGGGCTGGCTTCGGAGATCTGTGAGTGGGGAGGGAGAGAGTTAGAGTTAGATCAGGGAACACTCAGGGTAGCAGGGGTCATTCTCAGCACTTGAGCTGGCTGCAAATAATTATGCTTTCTTTGAAAAGGTTGACGGAATGATTGCTTTTTTTTTTTTGCTCTTACATTCCCAGATCTTAAAGAAACAGTTCACCCAAAAATGCTGTCATTTAACCATCCTCATGTCGTTCAAGCTTTTAACTGTGAAAGGAGATATTCAGCATAATGTTGACACTGTTCTTGTCCTTACAATGAAAACAGCAGTGACTGGTAGCTGTCAAGTTCCGAAAAGGACAAAACACATGTGTTCCTTGTACAAAGCTATTGAATATAATTGTTTTGGAGCCTGAAAGCCACTGGTCACCATTTAACTTTGTTGTACACTAGCGTTCAAAAGATTTGGTCCATAAGATTTTTATTTTTTGGAAAGAAAATTGCTTTATTCACACATTAAATTGATCAAAAATGACAGTAAAGACATGTATAATGTTAAAAAAGGATTTCTATTTTAAATAAATGCTCTTTTGAACATTTTATTCAAAAAAGAACCTTGAAAAAGTGCAGCACATTTTCCACAAAAATATTCACCTGCAATATTAAGCAACTGTTTTTAATATTGATAATAATAATTAAAAAAAAATCTTGAGCAGAAAATCAGTGTATCAGAATGATTTCTGAAGGATCATGAGACACTGAAAATATGCATTTTAAAATATATTAATATAGAAATTCTACAATTATTTTACAATATAAATGTATTTCTGATCAAATAGCATAAAAGACTAACCTTCTGAATGCCCAAACTTCTGAATGGTAGTGTATGTAAAACAGCACAAGACATTCTACAAAATTTCTCTTTTTATGTTCCATCATAGAACGAAAATCATTTGGGTTTCAAATGACATAAGGGTGAACTGTTCCTTTAAAGTGTTGGTTCACCCAAAAATGAAAATTCTGTCATTAATTACTCACCCTCATGTTGTTCCAAAACCTGTAAGTCTTGGAAACACAAAGGAAGATTTTTTTGAAATCTCAGAGATTTCTATCCCTCCATAGACAGTCTACAGTCACTATTACTTATAAAAAATAAAAAAACAAAAACAAAAAAACACTTTAATTACACAATAGTCATCTCCGACATGTGTTCACACAACAATGTCTGCTCTCGCGTCAACACGCATGTGTCGTGGTGCTCTTGTGAACGTGTGTTGGAGATTAATATTTTGTAAATAAAGTAGTAAATTATGTTTTTTGTGCAAACAAAACACTCGAGTCGCTTCATAAAATTGAAGTTCAACCACTGGAGTCGCATGTATCACTTTTATGATGTCTTTACTGCCTTTCTGGGGGTTGAAAGTGGTAGTTGCGTAGGCTGTCAATGGAGGGACAGAAATCTCTCAGATTTCATTTAAAAGATCTTCATTTGTGTTCCGAAGATGAACGAAGGTCTTACGGGTTTGGAATGACACGAGGGTGAGTAATTAATGACAGAATTTTCATTTTGGGGTGAACTAACCCTTTTAAGTATAAAAATGTGCAGTTAATATCAATCTCAATAACTGCTTCTAGTATAAAGCATAGCATACACAGTAAAACACTAACAGAGACACACAAAATACAATCACTGCAGTAAGACCATTTAACACATTACAAATATGTTTGAACTGATAGATCAGTGTTCAGCAAGGTTTTCAAAGAACATTTCCGTACACAATAAAACACTATACCACTATATGACCATTACATGTACTGTAAATCTTGCTGAACAGAACATAGATTTGCATGCATGTGACGATATACAGCAGAGGACATACATAAACATGTTAGCAGCACAGTGCAAAGATACAGCGGACAAACAGCTTTACATGCAACAGAGATGACAAGAAAAAGATTTCATTCCTGAATCCTTTCCAAAAGACCTAAGACAATTCTGTGGAAAAGCAACAATTCTACTAGCAAAATAATATAAAGTTTGTACCATCCAATTTTTGGTTTGTATTAATAATATTAGATATCTACAAACTATCACCACCATCATGTGGTACTTTGTTCTGTGCTATAAAAATGGCAAAATAAGGCCACAAATATATAATTAGCGATGCAAAAAAGCAATATTCAGTACAAGACCACATTTGGCCACATAAGCTTCAGCACTGTAGCATTGTGCAAATTGTAGCACAGCTAAAGCAATTGAGCTGATGGTAAAAAGGCAGACAGGAGCAAAGCGAGATGAAGCTCCATGATGCCTTTCTTACCCTCCAATTATTTTGTGCTCAAATTTACTCAGATTAATCCCCTGTTCTGCTGGAAAGGTAGAACAAACAGTTATGGGAGAGAAGATGAGAGTTAGCAGATGACAAACCAAGTGAAACATAATAAGGACTGTTACACAGGCCAAATCTCTCTGGACAATATGACAAACAAAAAGCCACTGAACATATAATAATATTACATCAAATCAGCATTATATTATATTAATATTATATTATATTACATACAAATGCATTTTCAGTTCATTTGTCATAATTCCCTTAAGAAAGATTTGGCTGGTCCATGTTTCAAGTCTGAACAGCTACAGCTTGTGTTTTCCACTATTCCGTTGTGCTTAGGTTAGTAGAGGATGCTGGGTAACCAAAGTGACAGAGTGGGTCATGCGAGTGGTGGTATGCATGCACTTTGCGACTGGTAAGAGAACGGGACAACCTGCGGCATTAGGGGCAGTTTTTTGGGGGGTTTGGGGGGCTAGCAGATGGACTCATCGAAGAGGTTGGTATCGCAGAAGAAGCGCGAGCCCCGTTTGGCCGTGCGGGCTGTGAAGGGCACACTCTTCAGCACTGAGGGAGGGAGGGAAGGAGGTCAGAGACAGAACGTTATATCCGAGGTTAAGAAGGAGCATTTGTTCCTAAAAGAGAAACCATTCGTTTTGATCTTTGCAACTTTTGTGCAAGATGTTCTCAATCCTATTTAAAAGGGTTAGTTCACCCAAAAATTTAAGTTCTGTCGTTAATTATTCACCCTCATGTCGTTCCACACCCGTAAGGCCTTCGTTCATCTTCAGAACACAAATTAAGATATTTTTGATGAACTTGATGAAGGTATATGACTCGTCCATAGACAGCAACATAATCAACACTTTCAAGGTCCAGAAAGGTGCTAAAGAGATCGTTAAAACAGTCGACGTGACTGCAGTGGTTCAACCTTAATGTTATGAAGCGGCGAGAATACTGTGCGCAAAAGCCAAACGAAAATATCTCCTCTCTTCCCTGTCAATATCCTTATGCAGTTGACGCAGTAAGCACAGTGAAGGCTTCCGTGTTTACGTCCGAATGCCGGCTCAGTATTGGCCAAAGCTGATCACGTGAGCAGCACGACACATGCATGTGATGCGGACAATAATGAGTCAGCGTTCTGATGTAAAAAACGTATGAGAATGACACAGAAGAGAAGATAATTTTGAATAGTCATTATTTTTGTTTTGTTTTTGAGCACAAAAAGTATTCTCGTCACTTCATAATATTAAGGTTGAAACACTGCAGTCACATCGACTGTTTTAACGATGTCTTTAGCACCTTTCTGGACCTTGAAAGTGTTGATTATATTGCTGTCTATGGACGAGTCATATACCTCTCGGATTTCATCAAAAATATCTTAATTTGTATTCTGAAGATGAACGAAGGTTTTATGGGTGTGGAACGACATGAGGGTGAGTAATTAATGACAGAATTTTCATATTTGGCTGAACTAACCCTTTAACAGCCATAGCAAACTAATTTCAACTTACGACAGGCAAAAAATGATGTTTGCCAATTTTTACATATTAAATCCAGATTTATTTGTGACTGGGGTAATATCTATGGGTTCATATGGCTGGAGCATTGTTTATGAAATGTTAAAATAGCAATTTTTGAATTTTAACTTCATATGAAAACTTGTCTACATGTGCACAACCTCTGGAGTACATTTAAAAAAATCAATCCGTTTTTTTTTTTAGAATCGTAGCATCAAAAAGTCTCACAGGAATGAGATTGTTTGCCAAAAAAGAATTCTGTGGTTAATAATTAAACAAATATATATAGCCTTGTCTGAGAACATTATGTTAAAAATAGATTATAATTTTTTGTTTTGTTTGTTACAAACAATTCATTTAAGGGTGTTCCTGTAGTTACTGCAATCTCTCTTATAGGCATCCTCTATGATTTATTTACATACTTTAGAAAGAGAAGAGCTTAGTTAATACACCATCTTATTAACTCTGAAGATCCCTGAGAGTTGATTCAAATTCCAAACCATCGGTTTTAACTGATATGCACTTGTAAAGTGTTCTGATTGAGCTGTAAGGGCTGTTGTTTAACATAACAGAGAGTGCATTGCTGATGCGGAGAACTGTGGACCACCACAGTGATTCTGGACCCCTGGCTGATGGGTTTTGTAGTCTTGCCTAGCCCACCTGTAATAATGTCTTCAATGGTGCCATCTTTGCCCTCATATACAGGCCGGTGGTCCTTGGCCTGTCTGCGACGGAGCTCTGCGATCAAATCCTGCTGCTGCTGTCGCTTCTTTTGAGCCTGGACCTGCATTGAGGAAACAAGAAATATATTCACCACTCATACCACTGTTTGTAACATTTCTAGTATGATAAACACTTAAAGGGGAAAAAAAATGATATTTCAGATATTTTTCGCTGGGTCTTAGATTTCACCTTGGGGTCGTGCTGTTTGGCCTCCTGTGCTAGTAGTTTTTCTCTCATTGCTTCCTCTTGCTTCTTCCTCTGTTCATTTTCCTCCAAAGCCTCCTGCAGAAAACAACAGTTCCGGTAAAGGGATGAGCGTGATCCGGGCCCTGACACTGCACAAAACACAGGCTACGACCTCACATCTAAACAATCACAGAAACCTCTGAGAAGGGATATGAATATGGACGCACACAAACACACAGAGATCTTGAAACTTTTTGCGGTTCCTCATGTAGACTCATAAATCCACCATCAGAACAATGTGAGGAAGAGGTGTGTGTATGCGTGTGTGTCCGGGTTAGAGGCTGTGAAGGCAAAGCCCAGTCTAAACACAGCAGCTGCCCTTAAATCTCAGCCCAGCTGCCCCTTCCTGTTATTCACCTTCTGCTAACGTCTGCTACTCCACCCCAGCGCTCTGACGCTGATGCTTCAACTGGGCAGACACTAAAACTAGGATGGCCAAAGGATATAAACACACATAGTAAGTGTGTGTCCATTCAAGGTTTGAACCTACAACCTTTCGGTTAGCAGGCCAGATCTTTCACCACATCATGTTTACTAAACATGCCAGATAACAGATCACGTGGACGACTCCTTCCTGTACTCAATGACCTGAAAGCAGGTTGGGTTCACCTTCCCCCCTGAGGCTTAGAAAATAAAAGTCTCTTCCTGACCTGATGTCTTTACAGAGCCACAAATGTGTTTTCTCCTTGTCAAAATATGAAGATTCATGATGCCGTGCCTAGAACCATTGAGTGAATAACTGAATGGATTATAGTACCTTGTAGGCTCTGATGAACCGTACAAACACTGGGAAGAAGACAGAGGGCGGCGTAGTCTTAGGGCTCTCACCAAAGTAATGCACCACGTTGTTGAAGGCCTCCTGTAAGTAGATACAGATTTAAATAATCTGGAACTGTTTAATTTCCAGAAATGGTTTTGTAAAAGACAGAAAGGACACCTCAGCAGTCTTGGAGTCTTTCTGTAGTTTGTCCAGCTGTGTATCGTTGGTCTGGTGGAAGCTCTTGAGTACGGCGTGGTCGTGCAGACTGCACTCTCTTCTGACCAGATCCATGCCCTTACCGAGCTCCTTAACATCCAACAACACGTTCTCCAGGGAGACTGTAACCGAAGATTTGAAATGAATGTAGTTTGAGTTAAAATGGAATTAAATCCAAAGAAAGTCATATAATTGCTGTATGGTAGATTTTCCAGTTAAATTTTCAGTATGAATCACCCATTAAGGTAATCATACACACAACTTAAAAGGTATTTCCATAAACATTATATAGCATTTGTACTCAGTATTTGAAATGGTACCAATGGAAATGTATAGGTGTCACTTCACAATAAATGTTTATTTGTTAACATTAGTTAATGCTTTAGGTGTCATGAACTGAGAATGAAATTTTACAGCATTTTTCGATCTAGGTTACTGCTAACCTCTGCATCTGCATTTTTAACATTTCAGGATGCATACAGTACAGTCCAAAAGTTTGGAACCACTAAGATTTTTAATGTTTTTAAAAGAAGTTTCGTCTGCTCACCAAGGCTACATTTATTTAATTAAAATACAGTAAAAAACAGCAATATTGTGAAATATTATTACAATTTAAAATAACTGTCTACTATTTAAATATATTTGACAAAGTAATTTATTCCTGTGATGCAAAGCTGAATTTTCAGCATCGTTACTCCAGTCTTCAGTGACACATGATCCTTCAGACATCATTCTAATATGCTGATTTGCCGCTTAATAAACATTTCTGATTATTTTCAATGTTTAAAACAGTTGTGTACTTTTTTTTTCAGGATTCCATGATGAATAGAAAGTTCAAAAGAACAGCATTTATCTGAAATACAAAGCTTCTGTAGCATTATACACTACCGTTCAAAAGTTTGGGGTCAGTAAGAATTTTTATTTTTATTTTTTTGAAAAGAAATTAAAGAAATGAATACTAATATTCAGCAAGGATGCATTAAATCAATCAAAAGTGGCAGTAAAGACATTTATAATGTTACAAAAGATTAGATTTCAGATAAACACTGTTCTTTTGAACTTTCAATTCATCAAATAATCCTGAAAAAAATATTGTACACAAATTCTTGAGCAGCAAATCAGCATATTTGAATGATTTCTGAAGGATCATGTGACACTGAAGACTGGAGTAATGATGCTGAAAATTCAGCTTTGCCAACACAAGAATAAATTACTTTGTGAAATATATTTAAATAGAAAACAGTTATTTTAAATTGTAATAATATTTCACAATATTACTGTTTTTACTGTATTTTTAATTAAATAAATGTAGCCTTGGTGAGCAGACGAAACTTCTTTTAAAAACATTAAAAATCTTAGTGGTTCCAAACTTTTGGACTGTACTGTAAATTATTCATTAAAAGCAGCTACTGTATTATAAATGAACATGAATTAACAACAAACAATAATATATATTTATAAATTAGCATTAATCTAGATGATTAAATTCTATAAAAAGTATTTTTTAACGCATTAAATTACTTTAATGAATTAAACCTTATTGGAAAAATTAACCACAATTTGCATTGAATTTATTAATCCACTACAATTCAAAAGTTTAGGGTTAGTGATATTTTTAAAAGAAATTAATACATTTATTCAGCAATATAAATTGATCAAAACAGAGAGCAAATACATTTATAATGTACAAAAGATTTAAATTTTAAATAAATACTGTTTGACAAAAAGTTAGATCGACAAAAATATTTCAACAAAAATATTAAGAAGCAAATAGATGTTTCTTGAGCATCAAATCAGCATATTAGAAGGATTTCTGAAGGATCATGTGACACTGAAGACTGGAGTAATGGCTGCTGAAAATACAGCAGGAATAAATTACATTTAAAAATATATAAAAATAGAAAACAGTTATTATAAATTGTAATATTATTTCACAATATTACTGTTTTTACTGTATTTTGATCAAATGAATGATATTATGCTTGGTGAGCATAAGAGACTTCTTTCAAAAATATAAAAAAAAACTGACCCCAAGCTTTTGAATGGTAGTGTATTTAATAAATAATTGATTAGACTTTTTACCCCAAAGTCTTCTAGATGAAGCCAAACAACACAAAGCAATAATGAATTTCCTCTGTTGTGTAACTTTCTTTGAATTGCCAATCTATAAATTCCATTTTTTGTATTTCTAATATAAATTCCAATTCAGCATCCTATGGGATGTTAACTCAATTCAAATTCCAACCCTGAAGGACATACCTGCTGCAGCTTTATCCACAAAGTGCAATTCATTGTAGAAGGTAGCCAGATCAGGATATTTCTCTTTGACGACCAGAGCAATGTAGTGGAGAAGTGTCATCTTCCGGTCAGTAGACTTAGTATCTAGCAGCTGAGAGTGAACAACAACAGCATGAATGAGAACAGCACTGTTATTTAACTACACATTTATGTAGCCACTTCTACAACCAAGCTCACCAGATCCAGACTCTGAAGTTTGAAACCATACACTGAGCCTCTTTTACTACTGTTCATGTAGTTGCCCAGAGCCAGAATGATCTGTGTGGAGACAAAAAAAACAGTTAAGCATAACGGTTGACAAATTTCAGATGATCTTGAGCCTTTATAATGAACAAGACAAGTAAGCATTTACTTCAAGAATCTTCTTTAACTTTGGAGAGGACTTCACTGAAGCTGATGCCGCGATGATGGCGTTGAGTTGCTGTGGATGTCAAAGAGTTAAAGAGATGTCAAATCATGATTTGATCAAAGGTGATCAAGGATGTGTTTCTAGATAAACATCTTTTGTTGATCCAGGAATAAAATGGTCAAACAAACATACTTAACCCCAAGCCTAACAACTCTAAAATCAGAGGGTTATGATAGGTTGATAAGCCTACGCCTCAATTTAACCCCAAAATGTGAATACTGAATACGAATGTTGTTCCAGGAATAAGGATGTTGGTCAAGAAAACACATCTTTGCAACAATACAAAAAAAATCCCTGTAGATGGTCATTCTTCACTGAAAATCTAAAAACCCACAAAATTTCCCAACTTTCCATTTGTTGACCATCATAGTTGCTCACCGGGGTCAGCATGTTGACATTATCACTGAAGTTGCCCACAAACGTGATGATGCTCATTCTCTGAGTGAGCCGCTCAATCTTGCTGAAGAGGAGCATGAAGCGGTCTTCCTCAGCAAGCTGGTCCAGAGGTCTCCTCTCCCGCTCGTACTGACGCAGTAGTTTGCTCTCAGCCTCCGTGGGCAGGAACCGCATCAGGCATTCCACAAAGTCCACCGGCAAGGCTTTTAGATCAAACCTGCAACATGGAAATTGCATCTCAGATGAGATTACTGAGAAGATGAAGACGTGATATGAAGAACATCTTGAGTATGTGCATACGTTTGAATGGCTTTGCAAATCTCCTCTGTGGTTTTGTTGGCCTTGCGCAGAGTGATGGCCAAGTTCTTCGAACGATTGGAATCAAGCAGCTGAACTTTATTGATGGCCTTCTGGGAAACCTTGCTCTTTGTGCATGACAGATCTACCACAGGACCCTGGGCTTTTGTCTTGAACAGCTCCTCAAACTTCTCCAGATCCAACTCCTACACGACAGAACAAAAGCACTTGGGATGAGTGGAGAGTTTCATGGAGCACATACTCAAAATCTGATTCACGCTCAATATCACCTCAAGCACACGCTCATCATCGATCTCGTTGAAGACGGTGCCATTGATCTGGTTGGGTTTCAGTGCAGTCCAGTTGAAGACAGGAAGGCGGAACTTGGTTTTTATGGGTTTCTTGATGCGTATGGCTATAAGAGATGAAGAAACATAAGGGTCAGACAATACCTTGACTAACTTAGAATATATATATAATTGCGTATGACAAGATCCTGAGAGTGATTTGTCACTCACTTTGATCTTTTGTTGTCAACAAATTGGAGCCAAGATACTGTAATACACTTTTCTTATTACTATTTTTAATTATTACCTGATAAGCCGACACTAAGGATGACTGATAGTGATGTTCCAGGCAGAGGTGGAGGAGGTGGAGGAGGAATAGGAACACACTGGACTATAAAACAAATGATTTAATAAATTAGCATGTGTTTATTTTCATTCTTTTTTTATTCTTAAAAACTGTTCCTAAACATTCAGAAGAGCTTAATGGATATTTAGTTCGTTCCAGTCCAGCTGCTTCCTCAGCAGAAACTGCTCCTTAGCAAGAGGAAACACCCTTAGCTTTTCCTTTTCCTGCTAAGCGTACAACGACTTGTACATTTAAAGGTCTATGGCTTAGAATGAAAAAAATGTCCACAGCTTTGCCTTGTTTTTTCTGTTTATCTTACTCTACAATAACTCTAATAAAGTCTCCATAATCTGGAGTTTCAAGGGAATTCCTACATATCCGCTTTCCATTACAGTGACAAATCAAATCTTTACCCTGTCATTTATAATATTACAAAAGATTTCCATTTCAAATAAAATTCCTATTGTTTTCCTGGCTATTCTCTGAGTACCTTCTGAAGGGAGTGGTGGGGCAGGTGGAGGTGGTGGCGGCGGGGGTGGAGCAACAGCTTCAATAGAACAGGGTGAAGTGGCACCCGGACCTCCACTCCCAATCATGCTTGCAGTAAGTGAGCCCAGGTCTCTGAGAGGAGCTCCAGCTGCTCCACCACCCAGAGCCTCAATGGCAATGTCCCCATCAGGCTGCTTGCGTAAACGGATGGTGCCCTGCTGCTCCAACTCCAGCAACCGCTTCTCGATGTTGTTGTGCCTCTGGAAGGCAGCGTCCTTCTCCTGGATCATCCGCCGCAGCGTGTGCACCTGTGAGCTGGCGGACTCATACGTCTCCTGGATATCCATGGGAAGGAAGAAAGAGAGGTCAAGGACATATGTAACATATGTAAATTCACCAAAAAAACTATGGTGGATAGATGGTTGTTTTTAGTGCTAAGTATGGTTATCTTCATGCACATTCTGTTTGGTTATGAGTGACAACTGCATTATACAACTGCATATGACTCACAGCCCAATTTTGAGAGCGCATTTGGATGATACTGTATTTGATATATAAACATGGATCCTTTTAATATTTTGGGGGTTCTCAGAGGCGAATGTCGTCATAGTTGGGTAAACTTCTATAGTGATGAACAAACTACAACAAATATAATTTTTACGTTTGACCTAATAGCAAAAGAAAAAATCCACTATCCATGAAACAACATTTCTATGACATTCCAAAAGAGGAAAAAAATATCAAGAGATTGATTGTTAAATTTGTCAATACAACTCCCTCACTACAATACTCCTTGAACCTTTGTATTAGAAACACTCACGCAGCAGTATTAACCAGTTTTCCGTAAATGAATGCCAAGGTAATATAACACCGTAGAGTGTTATTGTCACATGTGCACTCTGTTCTGGACTCATTGTTGGACTTGTTGTTGTTCCATTTCCCACCACCAGTTAATCACCATGGCAACTGATCACCACAATCATCACACCCAGCTGTTCCTAATCACCCTCCTTGTTATCCCTTGTATAATAGCCCTGTGTTTCCAGTCCTGTGTTGTCTGGTATTGCTCATGTTATGTTGGTATATGTTCCTGTGGATTCCTGTTTATCGCCTAGTAAAGTCTTATAGTAACTCTATCTCCTTGTCGTGCGCTTGATGTACCAGCTACCGTAACAGTTATAAATGTACATTAAATTAAAAAAAAAGAGTATATATATATATATATAAATAAAACACTGCTAGATTTACAATGTTAATAACTGAAAAGGGTACATTGTACTTATTTGCCATGGTATTTTCTTTGATAGTACTACAAGAAATATCATAGTATATTTCCCCAAAAAACACAACAAAAAAAACATGGTAGTACCATGGTAAATGTAAAAAAAAAAAAAACATGGTATTTTACTCTGTTATTAGAGATTTAGACATCTAGTAAACAGACTATGCAAAAGCTACAAAGGATTAATAATCAGTCCTTACTAATGACATTCTTCATTCAATTCATCATCATCATTCGCATTACTTATTCATATTATAATTTTATTTATAAATAAATCATTATATGAGCTATTTGCATGTCAAGCTCATGAGTGAAGTGATTGAGAGAGAGTGATCGTGGCCTACCTTTATGGCTGACAGTTCCTTGTCTTTGTGTAACAGCTGTTTCTCCAGGTCTGCTACCTTCATCATGGTCTCATTTTCAACATCTAGAAGCTTCTCTGTCACCTAGAACAATAACAAAAGGAGCATGTGAGAAAACAAGACAGCGTGAGAGGTGGTGAAACAAAAATGAGAGAAGAGGGAGAGGCAGTTCAGAGCATTTGATCCTATAAACATCCATCCCATACCCTTTTAAGCTTGCTTCTGTGTCTCTCACCCTCTTACGGATCAATAAAGAGATTACTTCCAGCAGTATGACACAGCAGATGAGGCAGCATCACTTTCACTTTCGAAGCAGTGAAGATTACACACATAGTGGAATATTTGGGGAATTCTATCCTCCACCCCCAGCGAGAGCAAAAGGATTGTTGTGCGATTCTCTAGTCATTTCAAGACCTTTGCCATGAGCATAACTTAGCCCAGCAGAAAGGCCCACTACCGAGTCAAGATCAGAGGAACAATTTGAGGTTTGTTTTCACACTGCCTGCATACTCAGATTGACAAGCCAGTATGTGCTAAACTAAGCATTTATAAGCCCAATCAGTCTGCAAGTCAGATTATAAATTGCATTTTAAGATTCCTCTGCACCAAAAGTGTATGACTAAGCTGTGTATGATGTTTTATGTTGTGGGTGAATGTTAGGGAATAACTCTGCATTCCCTGAACTCTCACTGAACTCTGATAAGGGTGAAGTCATTAAGATATTTAAAG
>RJVU01036174.1:1192509-1211383 GCA_003731715.1 Anabarilius grahami | reverse complement strand
ATTACCAATAAATAAATAATTATTTAAAATACTGTTTTATTTCTTATAATATAATCTGCTCTGCTTTTCTTATTTTAGTTGATATATTGAGCTTTTTTTCTGGTTTTAAGGATTCTCCATCACATCAAATTTCTACAGGTAAATTTAACCAATATATCGCCCACCCTTGTTGTACAGAAATTATATTTAGCTTCATTTGTGTCCACAGTGCACAAAAATAATAATAACATTTAGCAATAACGAAAGGGAGTAGTTAATGGTTCTTACATGTGACAAATGCTCTTCCAGCTCCTCCACTTTCTCCAGGGCCACATTCTTTGTTTCAGCGTCCTCCAACAGACCTCCAACATCAAACACATTATCCAGGTAAGCCTGGATCTGCACCGACAACTTATCACTCTCTGTGTGCTTGGATTTCTGCGAGGAAACACGGGGGATGTTTTATCATGTGGTTACTCTTATTTAATAGTATTTCAAATAAAAAAGATATCCACACGATGAACATTTTACTTCCCAATTCAAACACTGAATAAATTTAGAGTATTTTGAACATTGACTGAATACCTCCAGGAAGTCATCAAGCCCCAGTTTAGTGAACTCGTACTGCAGATGTACACGGAAGTTCATGTCCTCAACTGAATGGACCACAATGTTGATGAACTGCATACAAGCCACCTGAGACACAAACACACACAATCAAACACATTCATGTCCCACACCATCAAACAGGTACAAAAATACAGAAGTGCTTTCATGCACCTACCATGAAGTCAATGTTCCCATCTTCACTACGGAAATACTCCATCAGCTTCTCAAAGCGGTGCTTCTCCTTACAAACCTGCGGATATTTTTATTTAGTCAATCACAAAAGCACAGTAACCCCTGAGTCCAGTCAGATATGTCAAGTGTTAAATATTAAAGGATTAGTTCACTTTAAAATGAAAAGTATCCCCCAAGATTTACTCACCCTCAAGCCATCCTAGGTGTATATGACTTTCTTCTTTCTGATGAACACAATCTGAGTTATATTAATAAATATCCTGACGCGTCCAAGCTTTATAATGGCAATGAATGGGACCAATGAGTAAGAAGCTCAAGAAAGTGCATCCATCCACATCCATCCATCATAAACGGCTCTGGGGGGGGTAAATAAAGGCCTTCTAAAGCGAAGCGATGCGTTTGTGTAAGAAAAATATCCATATTTATGAAGTTATGAAGTAATATATCTAGCTTCCGCCAGACCGCATTCTGATTTAACTTACGAAAAAAGTGTAACTGACATCGCGTCAGTTACTGACGTCAGATATTAAAAAGTGTAACTGACATCGCGTCAGTTACTGACGTCAGATATTTTACTTTTTAACTTGTTAACAATGGATATTTTTCTTACACAAACGCATCGCTTCAGAAGGCCTTTATTTACCCCCTTCATTTATTGAGTGTGAGTAAAGCTTGGGGTATTTTTTTCATTTTAAAGTGAACTAATCCTTTAAGTGTGATAGCTATAGCTCTTATATCACAAATAAACATCCTACTTTGAATAATTTGAGAGAAACAAACATCTAGTTCTCAAAACAGCAGAGTATGAGGTTATGGGTTTCAGAGAAGATGAGATGGAGAATTCAGACTTCATTATAGACTATGGAAAAAGAAGGGGATCAAAAAGGCAAAGGAGCTATGTTTAGGCCTCACATTTTACCATGGAAGAATAATTACAAAATATGCTGCTATTAATAATACTACTCACTATTTAAAATATTTCAATCAGCTTCTTGTTTGAGTTAATAATGCTCTGCTGAATTAAATGTGGAACGTTTAATTCATTAGTCTAAATTCAAAGTTAGCTCAACCACAGACTCTTTGAAGACTAGTTCTGCCAGTCTGCTGGCAGGATTTTATTTCAGTCTCTCTCACAGCATTGTTGTAACTGCTGTGTTGATTAGCTCTCCTACTTTCTCAGGATAGAGTTGGGACAGTTACGGGGTAATTGGCCCGTTTCCGGTATTTAAATGACTAGGCAAACAAAACTGAGAGGTTGAGTGAACGGTTGAGTCTGCAGGCAATTCACTCCCCCCAAAACACAGATCCTTATCACAGACGTGGGTTTCATGAAACGACTGGCTTAAGATGTGGTGTTTTCCCACAAATGCATTTGGAAGCAAAAAATGGCCAGCTAATTGGCATTATATGTGCACAAACTAAAACAAAACAACTTTTTTTAACATTTAATATAGCATATATGGTTTTTGTAATACACATGCAGGTATATATCCCAGGATCTACCTCTTTGAAGTTATCAAACGCTGAGAGGATGATTTCATGACCACCTCGCACCAAACACACAGCAGCCAGCAGCTCCAGGACCAGCGCCTTTGTTCTATAGGCAGAACAAAAGCTTCTGTGAGCATTCAACTGGACTAGAGTGGCAGAGCAGGACTCACACAATAAGAAGGGTAACATTACCAACTTGACAGATCATTACCCACCCACACCTGCTTAGATCTATCCTTCAGGGAGAACAGCAGCTTTGTGTCCATTGTTATACAATTTTCAAAATCAGAAACATGATAGCGCACTTTCATCTTGAGCCTCTCATAGGGGTCATGTGTGATGCTGAGTATCAGTAATTGTAGGTGGGGCAATTTTTTTCAGAGATGTTTTGAAATGACGCAATCAAAGAAAACATTTACAGCTGTGATTGACTGATAGATTAGTGCACCGATTCATTGAGCTCAAGGAATGATGCTCTTCAAGATGTAAGAAAGGCTGGGGGGTTTTCTATATTTCAGTCTGAACTGATCTAAGCTTCAACTACAAATGCACTTAGTCAGACTGACACTAATCCGCTCTAAAGAGTTCATTCTTACCAAACAAATGCACAACTCTAATCCCCAACTTCACAGCGTAACGAAAACTAAAGGCCACTGAAAGTATCGCATTAAACAGGCTCATCAGTTAGTTACCTACACTAAAAATGATCGCAATTTTAATGGTAATTGTCATTTTACAGTGAAATACTCTTAAATGTACAGATTTTGGAAGTGAAAAAGAACAAGTCATCTTGAAATTTACAGTAAAAGACTGTATATTGGCATATTAAATGGCTGTTTTTTCATTTCACTGCACTGCTTTTCCATTGTTTTTCTATGTAAATACGGACGTGACTGACTTCTGTCTTTTGCAGCATCTCATTCATGACACTACTTTCTGAAAATGTTAAAAATGTGTCTCTAGAACTTGCTACTTTTTTCCATTTTATTGCCCTGCTTCTCGCTTCTTTAAACACAAAAACATGTTCTGTGCAAATGTCCTTAAAACTGTTAAACAATGCCTTAATTCTTACCTTGGGTTCTTATTGTTCAAACTCAGGGCGATTTCGTTGACTGCATGCGCGTGAGACATGACAAGGTTGAATCCATACTAGGGTGAGAAAGGAAAAAGCAATGTGGTTTGAGTATAAAACATTTACCACAATGCAATGGTTATTCAATAAAGATATTGTGCTGCCTTTGTAAACTGGACAGACACTGATATGAAAAACAATCTGGAGGGTAACAGGTAATTTCTTGTGCTTGATAAGATTTCATACTACTTTAAGAAGTACAGTTTCAGAATGAGCAGACATCCCTGAGGTTTTTGTGACCAATCAGGTCTGTGCATCCTGTACCTGATAGTTCATGATTGCTCTGAGGCACATGATGCACACATGCACATCATCCTTTTGACTGACTAATCTGGAGTTTTTGATGGTTTTGCTGTTGGCAGCTGTGCCATAGCTGTAATAAAAGGACAAAGTTAGTAGTTGACAAGAGTTGTGTTTGATTTGACAGAACACACACCCCACAAACAATCACTCATACGTGCCACATAAAGAAATACTTTAATTCGCGTGTGTTGTCTACCATCAGGAAGTGTGGCTTTGGCTCAGTAGGCAAAATAATGCACGCATGTGACTCCAAGTTTCGGTGCAAAGCACTAATGTTCCTATCATAGCGTGAGCACACTTATTATAACCAGTGAAGTGAGACAGGAACATAACTGTGACAAGTCAGGAACAATAGTTGACACTTTCCCCAAATAGGGTTGAATTAGCAAAAAGACACAAAACGTTTTTGATGTGAAAACCATTATATTTATTATAGTTATTATAATTATATTTTTATTAAAGTTATTATTGAATATAAAATTAACCTAGGATGAGTAGCTAATTTAAAACATGTTAAACTGTTGTATTAAAATGGTTGTTTTAAAAAAATTGCATTTGTGTATCATATTTGATACATCAGGCCTTTATTGCTCACAGTGATATAGGAGAATACAGAGAAGGAATTCCCGAGGAGGAAAAAGTAGGAAGATACTTAAATACTTAGTTTGATCAAAGCTCTGTACAAAATCATTTTAATATTGGATTTAAAAAATACCATTTTAAAAAGATTTTTCTTTTTAAAACCCAAGTTGCTTCAGCCCAGTAATTCATCTTAAAATATTACTAACAATAATATAAAAGATTAAAAGATATTCTTATGTTCACTTTATAAAAATCTGTAAGGATTTCACAGCAAAAACACAAATATACCATGACCTGAAAGTGGATGTGTGTTTTTTTTTTTAATGATACTAAAAGGCCTTTTTACTTTGTAAAAAAATATAAACTATCAATCAGACGACACAAGGCATGTAGTAGTTTTGATCATGTTGATAATTTAGGCCTTAGAAATGTGCATTTCCAATGTGATAAGTATGCTTTATATAGTTAATTTTTTAGGACTCTGAGGCTCTTTTTTGCCCTGTTGTTGGAAAGTGCCACTTTTTCAAATTTCTTAAAAAAACAAAAAAATAGTGCATGAACTATTTCTATTTAATGAGTTGTGATTGGTCAGCAGCCTGAACCAAACAAATGCAAGTTATCACAAAAGCGAACATACAGTCATTTCAAAGCGAGGCAGAGCGTAGCAAGCACAAGCAGGCCAGTACATACCGGAGGACGGATTGCCGCGCAGTGCGCACCAGCGTATTGCAGCCATTCTGGTGCAGATCCTCGATGGACCTGCTCCAGGACTTAGCCTTGTCCAGCGAAAAGTCCTCGCCATTCTCCAGCCCTTCAAAATCCAACCTGAGCCGCATACACAGGGAACCGCACATACGGAGAGCAGGGGGTAAGGGTGGGGAGGGTTAGCAACAGAGCTCAGTAACCAGGGTTCCAGGGTTTTGCAGAGCCACATAGGACCAACCAAGCACATTATAGCAAGGCATAACAAAGCACAAAACAAAACACAGCGCACCTACAACGAGGCATCCAGCACCCTCGTAATCATTAAACAACAGTGAATTCATCACAGTCCTTATCTACAGCGGAAGCCTGGCTTCTTGTTGGGATCTTTTAAATGGTGCATGGATTGGCGTGTTGTGAAGTTGACTGTGGTTGGTTGTTTTTACGGTGTGTCACTTACATGACGGCACACTGGGCAAAGGAGAGATACTCCACCAGGATGTCCAGGCCTCTGTTCTCATCGTTGAGGAACTCACGAACCCACCTGCCACATTAAAGAGATAGATGATGTTAAAGGATTAGTTCACTTTAAAATGAAAATTACCCCAAGATTTACTCACCTTCAAGCCATCCAAGGTGTATTTGACTTTCTTCTTTCTGATGGACACAATTGTAGTTATTTTAATAAATATCCTGACGCGTCCAAGCTTTATAATGGTAGTGAACGGGACCAACGAGTATGAAGCTGAAGAAAGTACATCCATCCATCATAAACGTACTTCACACGCTCCGGGGCCTTCTGAAGCAAAGCAGTGTGTTTGTGTAAGACAAATATCCATATTTAACAAATTATAAAGTAAAATATCTAGCTTCCACCAGACCACCTTCAGTATTCAACTTGCGAAAAACTTTTTACTTTTTTCGTAAGTTGAATATGGAAGTTGTTTCCTGTTCACTGCCATTATAAAGCTTGGACGCGTCAGGATATTTATTAATATAACTCTGATTGTGTTAATCAGAAAGAAGAAAGTCAAATACACCTAGGATGGCTTGAGGGTGAGTAAATGTTGGGGCAATTTTCCTTTTAAAGTGGACTAATCGTTTAACATCCAACTGAAATCAAACACACTATAAATACCACCATTCAAAAGTTTGGGGTCTGTAAGAATATACTTTTACTCAGCAAGGATCCAATAAAATCGATCAAAAGGACAGTAAATACATTTATAATATTACAAAAGATTTCTAATTTAAATAAATATTTTCTATAAATAATAATTTCTATTTATTAAACAATCCTGAAAAAATGTCTCACTGTTTCCAAAAAAATATTAAGCAGCACAATTGTTTCTTGTGTACCTTTTTTTACCGACCCCAAACTTTTGAATGATTGTGTACATCTATCAACAACAATCAGATCAGATTAACAAAGACTAAAACAATGTGAAAAAGACAGAGACAAAGATTATAAAAAAGTGTGAAGAAATAAAACTTCTTTCTCTAGACTGTTAACGTGACATCAAACTTAAACCTCAGACTGACAAAAGAAAATGGGCTTATTGTTAAGGATTCACCACTGGATGTTACTGCAACAGAAAACAAGTGTTTGTCTTTGTAATCTTCAAAATGGACACTTAAATTTGAACTATAATGAGTGCTGGCGGTGTTCGGGAGTGAAGTAGTCCTCCACAACTGACAGCAAAGTTTAGTATAGAACACCAATTTTTAATAATCCAATCAATTCCCGTTGGATAACATCAAGCCCTTTTTTATTGTTGAATATCTTATTGCATTAAATACATCATATTATAGAAAAAGCAAAATGTTGTTTCATGTTGACTTTAAAATCCAAAGACATTTTCAGCCTCAAGGCAGCTCTGAGTTGTCTGGTTTGGCAAGACTAAGATGGAAAGTCCAGAATAGAGGCTAGTTTTAGATTTCCTTCATTTAGCTCCAGATTTCTAGGGGGGAAAGTCAAAGCAAAAGGAATTCCCACCATGCAGAGCAAAGGAACGTGGAGATCATAGCTTGAGAGAGGAGGTTAAATCTCTGACAGTGGGAGTGTTTAGACTGCCTCCCCTGTGCAAACATTCACTTATATATACATGCATTCTTCTTTTTTTTCTGCCAGTCTCTCATTTTCATTCTTATTTTACCTCTCGAACACAAACTGTAATGATTAGTTGAAATCTATCGCTATTGTTAAATGGCCATGGATGCATCAGAAAAAAGCTACAAGACTCCCAAAAGAGCACAAGAAAGACAGACAAAAAAAAGTGGGACTGAGCAAGAAACAGACTTTTCAGATTGAAAAGGTGGTGGGGGCTCACTCCATCATCAGCTTCCTGTCTACCACCTCCCCCTCCCCGCTCCCCTTTAGACTCTTTTCCTGTCCGGCCAGATGCTATTTCAGATTGTCTTGGCAAAGCAAGGAGTAGCACATCGGAAAAAGCCCAGGGATCGGACACATGCAATAAACAGTCCTCTGTTCCATTTCATTCAGCCCCAAAAAAGTCAGTGAAAATAGCCTGCCTATTCTTTTCCTTTTGTTCTTAATGAGAAACACATTACCCCTAACTCTTATTAATGCAGGAGAGGAGTGTATTGGTTATTTATGGCTCACACAGAAGACAAAGGAAGTAATTCAGAATCATATTTTACCAGTGTTTTCTGAGATTTTGCTCACATGCTAACTGTCCATGTGTATGAGTGTTCAGGAAGATACTTCGAAACTGTAGTTTGCCAAGCTAATGTATACAGTAATTCAAAGTATCGCCTTTTTAGTCTTTTGAAGAAGTAGCTAGCTAAACTTCACACAACTAAGAAAAAATTTGCTAGATATTTAAAGGGATAGTTCACCCAAAAATGAAAATGCTATCATCATGTACTCACCCTCAAGTTGTTCCAAACCTGTATGAATTTCTCTCTTCTGCTGAACACAAAAGAAGATATTCTGAAGAATGTCGGTAATCAAATTGACCATAGTATTTGGAAGTCAATGGAGTCCATCAACTGTTTGGTTGCCCGTATTCTTAAAAATATATTTTTGTGTGTTCAGCAGAAGAAATAAATTCATATAGGTTTGGAACAATTTGAGGGTGTGTACATGATGATAGCATTTTCATTTTTTAGTGAACTATCTCTATAAAAACATATTTTTAAATATTTAAATATAAGATTATATAATCTATCATTTAAATGTATAATTTAAAATATCAAAATTGATGCTATAAAATGTTAAAAATATTATTAAAATAAAATGCTAATTCTTTAAAAAATAATTTTATACAAAATATTTAATAAATAATATACATTTAAATAATATTATTTTGGTGTAAATTAGCACCAAACAGCAGCATGTAAGCAAATATTTTGCTACAAAAAAAGACCTAAAATGAATTGGTACTATGTGGAGACTTGGATCGATGAAGCATTATTTTTGTATCGTTCATTTGCATGGTCCAAACAAATAAATTCATTTTTCCAGTGGTATTTATGTGAACTGTCATTTAGCATACACAATGTGACACTTAAATATAACACTGTAGCATTTTGTAACAGCTGGACAATTAAAAAATGCAGTAAAGTCGCTAATGGCTCTGGTCCACAACAGCTAGTTAGTTACTTCCCATCTCTTGTGTGTATGGGTTCATCCAGTTGGTACGGATGTAACAAAGCATGCGTTTGTGTGTGAAGGGTTTCACAGTTTCACAACACATTGTTTTTTTTATTCATAAGTGTGTGTGTGTCCTTGAAAACGGAATATAAACAGTGAAAAGATGTTCCCAGTTGTCAATGTTTCATTGTACCTCATTGTGTTGCAGATTTGCGTGTCACTGTTTTGTCTGTGTCCATCAATGTGAGTTATAAACCTTTGTATGTGTGTGTGTGTGTGTGTATGTGTGTATCCTTTCACACACGACATTGTTGGATGCTCCAGGCTTCCTGGCTCTCCGGCATACACTACTCAGCTTCCTGCTTGCTAAAGCTGCTAAGGGGGTGGTGTGTGAGGGTTGAGATGAATAAAAACCATCTGGACGCTGCCGAGGTCTACAGACAGCGCTATAAGCACAGGGAATCTGACAGAACAGTCCAACAGCAGGGATTTGTGCAAGGGCAAACACTACATCTAGCTTTCTACAACAGGAAGAACAAAGAAAGAGTGATTCTTTAGAGGGGAAAGCCAAACAATACCACAGCTTCCCACCCATACAACTAGCAGTGCTATTGTTCCCCACACTGTATACAGGAGCCTCATAACTTCACTGCACTGGTTGCTGGAGGATCATGGGATGTTACTCCTGGTGATTGCTGGGAGGGGTATTTGTAGAGATCAGCACAAGACGAAGAGATGTAAAAGAAGGATTAAATGAGAGGAGACAGGAATTAGTCACCCTATGTGATTGGTTCTCAGCGATATCTCCAGCTCTCGCAAGACTTTGGTGGATTCCTGGACCCTCCTGCGGAATTTCTGCACACAGAGAGAAACAACTGATGATTATCGGCATGTTTGGAGAAAAACCTCACCACAATAAAGTTTTTTTAAACATTTCAATAAACACTAACTAGTGCCGGGTAAAACAACACTTCTGGTTAAACTTTAAGTACTCAAAAGATGTCAACACAAATGTCCTGCACAGGAAAACCAACCGCTCGGATTATAGGAACTTAACTGATCCTGAATATTTGTATTTTATTGCACATACACTGCCATTCAAAAGTCAGTAAGATTGTTAAATATTTCTTAGGAGAAGGTTTCTATTCTCGGCCAGACTGCATTTATTTGGTCTAAATTACAGTAAAAACAGTATTATTGTGAAATATTTTTACAGTTTAAAATAACTGATTTCTATTTTGATATTTTTTTTAAAATGTCATTTATTCCTGTGATGGTAAAGCTGAATTTTCAGCATCATTACCCCATCTTCAGTGTCACATGATCCTTCAGAAATCATTCAAATATGCTAAATTGCTTTGAATAAGAAACATTTCTTATTACCAATGCTAAAAACAGTTAAACAGTTTAGAAACTGTGATACAGTTCAGGACTTTTTGATGAATAGAAAGTTACAAAATGACAGAATTAATTTGCATTTAACATCACAAATGTCTTTACTTTCACTTTTGATCAATTTAATCATTCCTCTCTGAATTAAACAGTAGAGTATTTTCTAAACATTTTTAACTTCATTTGTTTACCATTTCCCTCCCTGTCTCTGGCCTTTAGAATTAAAGGGGCTGTTTTTCTCTGCTGTTGATTTAAGACTTCTATGTAAAGAATTCGTCTGTCTTTAGTAAGTTGTGGAAAAAGTCATTTTGTCCAGTTCAGTTTCAATAGGTAGTCTTTTTGGACAGGGAAGACATTTTTTTATTTTAAAAGCATATTCACTACAAAAGATGAAGGGCAGTATGATTTCTCACAATACACCTCTTTTAACTGCTTTAATCATGTTCACATGCAACTAGCTGAGAAACAGACACTGGTTATATTTTCTACAGGATGATGCTGACCTTGCGTGTGACTCTTGGGTCTAAATATCCACGTAGTTTCTGGATGTATGTATGTGGAGGATTCTTTACTTGGAAACGCTCCTAACAGAAGAGGGGAGAAAGTTATACACAGGTTAAAAACATCAAACATCTCTAATAAAAGATAAGTGTTCTGTTTTATCTAACACATACACATGTTCTTAATCATGTTGTTTGTTTAAAAACTTTGACATTATTCTTAAACTATTTTGTTGTTGTAACTATGAACTCCCTTTCATAGTTTGTCAAGATGCATGACTAGACGTTTATAAGTAGTAGTTTTACAAGAAGACATGTACTTGAAGTCACCATTTACTGCTTTTTTTTCTGCATGATCCTGTATTTAACAAGATGTGCCAGTTTACTTAATGGGACAGTTCCTCTAAAAATGAAACTTCTGCCATCATTTACTCACCACTACTCATTCCAAACCAGCATGACAGTATGAACTCAAAAGGAGAAATTCTGAAGACAGTACAGGCTGCTCTTTTCCAAGCCATTACAATGAATGGGGACCTAAAGTACCATAAAATTATCATAAAAATAAACTATATGACTACTGGAAAACTTCAGTCCCCATTCATTCTAACTGCATGGAAAAGAACAACCAGTACGGTCCTCAAAATGTATACATTTTTGGGTGTAGTGTTCCTTTAAATAAGACATAGTTGGCATGTTCCTGTAATTAGCTTTTTCTTTTGTGTAAAAAATTATTAAAATCTGATAGAACTTTCTAAGTGTCTATAAATGGCAAATAACCTTTTCTCTTAACTTATTAATAATAATATTTGTTAATAATAATTTTAATAATAAGGTCATGTCAACGTCCATTCCTGGAGGCATGTTGTTCCAGACTGCATTACAGAAGCAAGGGTGTAGCATTAAAGTGGGTCACTGTGGAAGCTGTACCTGGTCACAGATGAGGTCCCACTTCTTCTCATTATCGTACTGCCGGAGGAGACGTGCTTTATCTGGGGGCAGGTTCATAGAGTTCTGAAAAACAGAGAGCGCTTTTGCATCAGAACACACAGGAAGTCGTGTATTCCACCATGTACCCATGGCAACGACCTTGCAGAGACGTCTCTGTGCTCGTTTTCTTTGGGTCACAGTGGTTTCTTGCCAGACACGAGAAACCCTGCAACCTATGAGCTCACGTCCTGTGGTGACTTCTTATATCCTGTTTAAAATCATATTTATCTTCAGAGCCTGAGTCAGATATCATGAAAATCTTTTTACCAAATTCTCCATCTCAAACTAGATTTTTATACTTTCTGAAGAAAATTATGAACAGTGCTTGCCGTTGCCACAATTGTGGGTGATTGCCAGGGCATTGCTATGCAGTTGCTATAGGGTTCGTAGTGTCTTGCTATGTGTTTACTAGGGAATTGCTAGAAAGTTACACAAAATTACGTGAAGAATCATTAATGTCTATAGCACAAACAGTGCAGGATTAATTATGTTCTAAAGTTTAAGGAATTATGCAATTACGTAAATGCAGAAGCATTGTATCAGAGCACGCAATGTGCAGCAAGAGCTGGTATAATGAACATGTCTTCTTTTACAGCGGAGCAACAGCTTAAAAAGAACCTTGCTTACAAGTTCGTTAAAGTCAGTATGTATAAACTTGCGTGAATAGTAACACACTTGTTTCAATAGCACAGGCATCTGAAAGTAACTCTGTTGCCCCCTAGACTACTCAAGTGCTTTAAAGGGTTAGTTCACCCAAAAAAAAACAATGTCTGTCTTTAATTACTCACCCTCATGTCGTTCTACACCCACAAGACCTTTGTTCATCTTCGGAATACAAATTAAGATATTTTTGATGAAATCTGATGGCTCAGTGAGACCTCTATTGCCAGCAATGTCACTGAACCTCTCAAGATCCAGAAAGTTACTAAAGATATATTTAAAACAGTTCATGTACAGTGGTTCTACCTTAATATTATAAAGCGACGTGAATACTTTTTGTGCGGCAAAAAAACAAAACGACTTTTCAACAATATCTAGTGATGGGCGATTTCAAAACACTACTTCGAGTTCGAAGCTTTACGAATCTTTTGTTTCGAAACAGTGGTTTGGAGAGCCAAAGTCATGTGATTTCAGTGAATGAGGCTTCAGGCTTGTTCGAGATGCATCAGCGCTGTGCAGACCGATCGGTGTATGATATCAAAGTACCGCAAGAGCGCTTGGAGAGCATGCTCCTTATGCTTTTGAATCGCTCTCGAGGTACTTTGATGTCATACGCCGATCGGTCTGCAAAGCGCCGATGCATCTCGAACAAGCCTTTCGTTTACTTGATCAGAACCACTGATCCGAAACAAAAGATTTGTAAAGCTTTGAAGCAGTGTTTTGAAATCAGCCGTCACTAGATATTGTTGAAAAGTCGCTATTTCGTTTTTTAGGCACACAAAAAGTATTCTCGTCACTTTATAACATTAGGGTAGAACCACTGTACTCACATGAACTGTTTTAAATATAATTTTAGTACCTTTCTGGATCTTGAGAGGTTCAGTGACATTGTTGGCAATAGAGGCCTCACTGAGCCATCGGATTTAATCAAAAAATATCTTAATTTGTGTTCCGAAGATCAACGAAGGTCTTACGACATGAGGGTGAGTAATTAATGATAGAATTTTCATTTTTGGGTGAAATAACCCTTTAACTCCAGATGAATGCAAGCATTCACGTCTGCATTAACGTAATCAAATTTTCTTGACAAGCACCAAAAAACCATACTTTTATCCTCGTATAGACAGCCGTTCAAATGTTTGGGGTCTGTAAGATTTTTTAATGTTTTAGGGAAAGATTATCACCAAGGCTGCATTTATTTGATCAAAAGTACAGTAAAACATTATTAACAAAAAAATATTTTGAAATCTTATTACAATTGAAAATAATGTTTTATATATTTATTTTTTCCCTGTGATGGCAAAGCTGAATTTTCAGCAGCCATTACTCCAGTCTTCAGTGTCACATGATCCTTCAGAAATCATTCTGATTTGCTGCTTAATATTTTTTACGAAAACTGTGACACCTTCTTTTTCAGGATTCTTTTATAAATAGGAAGTTCAAAAGAACAGCATTTATTTGAAATAAAAAATAATTCGTAACATTATAAATGTTTTTACTGTCACTTTTGTTTAATTTAATGCATCCTTGCTTAATCAAAGTATCCATTTCTTTAAAAAAAAAAAAAATCTAACTTTGAAGGGTGAAGTAAGCGTGAGATGTACTGTATGTTCTCATAATTCTCATATAAATCAGCATGAATATAATAATAATAATGCCATTGTTCTAATGATATATAAATCATTGTACTTCATTGCACATACTACTCTCTTATTTCAGGTCACATTTGCACTACAAACAGATCAGTATGTGATCTGTCTTCTAAATCTCTTTAATGGTAGAACACACACTGAGTCAGGTGTGGGGTTTGATCCGACAACCGTCTCCAACAAACACTGCACCTCCCTTTATTAACCTGAGACTCTGTGCTGCGATCACAGATAGCCAACAGCAGATAGGCACTGAGCCAGATTATCACAGCATGTTACAGTCCTCTCACTGGGTTTCCCTTTGAAGATGGAAAAGGTGTTTGTTCTGAAGATGCCATTCACACCCATATCAACACCCACTCTAGCATCTGTCTATCACCCACGACTACGTCCTTGCGCTCCACATTAGTGTGATTCATCCACTCCAAAAGCAAACAGCTTCACAGCCTACTGCCAAGGCAACATATCATCTCACTGAAATTACATGACCACATCATTATAAACACGCGTTTTTCCAGTCATTCTGTCTCCATGATTTGCGGAAACTGAATATTGTGTGTGTTGAAAGAATTAGTTTTATTTTACTTCCACTGTAAAGTGAATGCACCTTTCCACAACCCCATATGAATCATAATCAGTGACAAGTCTGGGAAAGGCTGTTGGTGAATGCAGCATGTATTATAGTAGTGTTTCTTACATTTCATTCAGTGAAAGATTAGTCAGACTAATTCAAACCGATAACCTATGAGTTTTTTGTGTGATTCATAAGGGATTCTCTTCTAATCAACTGAACCAATTCTTTCTCAAAACGATTCTGTTTCGAAGCACTCAAAAGTCAAGGACGCCTGCTGGTTTACGCTGTGTTTGGCTGTTCAATTGTGATGGAGCTGTAGATTTAGAAGTTTAGTTATAAATCCGATGTGTTTTTCAGACAGTTTAGCTTCCAGCTTTAATACAACAGCAGACAGACTCAACTGACCATGTAGTAAATTTGTTTTGTTTGAAACCGCATTCAACTGGAAGACATCCCAATTATGATGACTAGGGTTTGTAATGTCTGAAAAGCTAACAAAACTTAGCAGAAATGACAATGTGTAAAGAGAGGCCCTGGAGAATGTTATTTGGCTCTGTCTGTGAAGATCTCAAGCATTACCATTCCCTCCCACAATTCCCCTTCCAATGTTTTTTTTTTCTTCAGTTGTGACCGACATTGTGCATTCCAGAGGTCCACAGTTCCAGACGGAATGTCGTGTTTATAACAGTAATGAATTTGGCTATAAATTATCCCACTTCATCTTTTATATCACCCTAACATATTGATTGTACATACGGAGCACTCACGAGTTGGTCAACATTTGAAGTTCTACAGCTTAGGGGATAAAAGTTTTCTCTCTTTCTCTAAATCGCTCTCTCTCTACTCTCTCCGACTCAAATGTCAAAGATGAAGTGGGCGACTCCTACACTTGTTAACATGCAGCACATAATAAATGACGTAAACGGCAGCTCTTTCTGATGAACTCACTGCTTCCGAACATTTCACACAACAAACCGCATCCATTGTTTTTGAGAAAGAAAGGAGAGAAAAGCCTACAAAAATACCATCATCCATGCTTAGTCAATATGAAAGCATCCAGTCTCTGAGGAAATATCAACAATGCTGCGTTTTTATATCAACAGGAAAAGAGGCTGTAGATCAAAATCAGTTTGAAAGAAATATAATCCCACTATCCTCGTATTTTTCTCCAACACAGAAATAAAATAGACATATTCTGAGAATTGGGAAATTTAAAGGGATAGTTCACTCAAAAATGAAAATTCTGTCATCATTTACTCACTCTCAAGTAGTTCCAAACCTTTATGAATTTCTTTGTTCTGCTGAACACAAAAGAAAATATTCTGAAGAATGTCAGTAACCAAACAGAGCTCGCCTCCCATTTACTACCATAATAGGAAAAATAAATACTATTACTACTTGAGGGTGAGTAAATTATGACAGCATTTTCATTTTTGGGTAAACTATCCCTTTAAATTTCCCAATTCTCAGAATATGTCTATTCTGAGACATATATATGCAATGTATATAAAAGGAGAGATCTTAAAGGAACACTCCACTTTTTTTGAAAATAGGCTCATTTTCCAACTCCCCTAGAATTAAACAGTTGAGTTTTACAGTTTTTGAATCCATTCAGCCGATCTCCGGGTCTGGCGGTACCACTTTTAGCATAGCTTAGCATAGTTCATTGAATCTGATTAGACCGTTAGCATCTCGCTTAAAAATGACCAAAGAGTTTCAATATTTTTCCTATTTAAAACTTGACTCTTCTGTAGTTAAATCGTGTACTAAGACCAATGGAAAATGAAAAGTTGCGATTTTCTAGGCTGATATGGCTAGGAACTATACTCTCATTCCGGTGTAGTAATCAAGGAACTTTGCTGCCGTTCCATGGCTGCAGCAGGTGCAATGAAATTACGCATCGTCTGTGAGCCCCTGCTTGCACAGGGAGCGTGCCTTGTAACCATGGAGACGTTTGTGAGAGGCGCTGCGTAATATCATTGCGCCTGCTGCAGCCATGGAACGGCAGCAAAGTTCCTTGATTACTACACCGGAATGAGAGTATAGTTCCTAGCCATATCAGCCTAGAAAATCGCAACTTTTCATTTTCCATTGTTCTTAGTACACGATTTAACTACAGAAGAGTCAAGTTTTAAATAGGAAAAATATTGAAACTCTTTGGTCATTTTTAAGCGAGATGCTAACGGTCTAATCAGATTTAATGAACTATGCTAAGCTATGCTAAAAGTGGTACCACCAGACCCGGAGATCGGCTGAATGGATTCCAAAACGGTAAAACTCAACTGTTTAATTCTAGGGGAGTTGGAAAATGAGCCTATTTTCAAAAAAAGTGGAGTGTTCCTTTAATGTCTCATATTTGCTAATATAGTAAAGTCTGGAATCAAGTCAAAGATTTCAATATGAATTCAAACATTTATCATCATTTTTTTTCCTCCCAAAACCAAATACTTTGCTATCCACATTCATTTCAGAGCTCTATCCTTTTACTTTACATCAACAATTGCCTTATATGTGTAAATGTATTTCTCATAAGCAATTTTATAAGACACATCTGAAACAAAGTTGATACTTAAAGAACTCCAGCATCCTGAGCTATGAAAGTGCAACCTGTGAGCAATAAAACTGTCTTCTGGGTAGCTTCAAAATAGGAGTCAGAGGTTGGATCTGGCCATATGTCTGTTGCCAGGCTGCCAGGACTGCCTAGTGACCATTTGTAGGTCTGATGTGTAATTAGGGCACTTAGAACACAGAGAGGTTCTAGTCCGCCCTTCACGTGATGATCCAGGATCTGGTGCCACATCACTGATAACAGCGGCTGCAAAGAGCTCAGATGAATCTTTATCTGATCTACAGTAGCTCTCTGAAATTTAGGCTTCTTTGTTTTCTGGTCCAGAAACGAATCAAATAAGTTTAAGATTCACTTCTGCAGTATTTACCCTAGGGGTTTTTCTCAGGGCCCAAGAGCTTCCTGCACAGATATTATTAGCCAAACTTTTGGAGAGCTACACCACCACAAAGAAACTTGCATAAGTACGTACAAAAAAAAAAAAAAAAACCCTCATAGAATACAAAAACTTCTTTGAATCGAAGGGGAAACCATCAATGCTAAAACTCACTGAAGTAAGATCAAAGAAAACACTGAAGATTTTGATATTTATGGAGCTGAATGAGAAAAAGTAGCTTGTCCACCACAGGCCACACTGAAAACAACAGTCTGAAATAGCAAAATACTGAATTCGGTCCTAACCACTGAGAAGTCCAATAGAATGAAAGTGCTTTGTCAGTTCCTGGAAAGGAAGAATGTGTTATTTTGGAATAAAATGTCTCACACATACAGCATGAAACGTCTACAAACATTATACAATATTAAAAGGTGGTCATGTACAAAAATATGAATGATAAAACAAAACAAAAAAACACCAGATGTTCTACTTTCCCCAAAAGACCTTTCTTGCTACTCTGCTAGAGCAAAAGGATCAGCTGGCAATCCCTAATCTAATTTTGCTAATTTCATTTGACTTTTCCTACAAAAGTCCAGTCTTGTTTTCCTGCCATAATGACTTTAAAAAGAGACCCACATCTTACATCTGAGATGAAAATACTTTCGATTTTCAAAGTAGGATCAATGTCTGAAAATAAAACATAAAATCAACTCCCTGAAGCTCTCTACTTCCAAAATAGAGTGACGCTACCCACCACAAGGACAAAAAGAGCTTCTGTTTGATCCCAGTATAGTTTGTGAAAGGGTGACTGTACGGACACAACAAAGAGCCATTCCCTTTTTCTGGCATGTTGAGCTGTTTGGCAAATGATTATGTTGAACAATAGACTGTGCCCTATCGACTACACTTGCTTTTTAACACTAGAGTAAAAAATGACTCAAGTGCAGTGGATTTTATTTTCTGGGAACATGTATGAAATGTACATGAAAGACAAACATGGAAAGCCCTTTCTAGTAAGACCAAACAAATTCATAAAAAGAGGAAGAGAAGTGTGGGAAAGAAACATTATGAGATGGACCGTGTGAATAACCGAAAATTCAAGTGAGCAAAGACCATGCTACAAATTACAGGGGGAGCTGGGAAAATTACCTATTGAAATTGAGACAGTTGGCTGATGAGGGAGTGGGACAGGCAAACGAGAGAAAGATGTGTCTTAAGAGAACAGTAGCTTGATTTGTTGTTAGGTATCAGATTGCAGAGAATGAAGAGAAGTAAAGAGCCCAAGAGACAGAGAAGAGAAGGGGAAACAAACCCCAGTCACGCACAGCCCTCCTCACAAAACACCACACATGATGGAGAGCACAGGTCAGACAGGAAGACAACATACAGTCAAAGAAAAGGAACCCAATCTGTGCTTTCTCATCTGGAGGAGTGGCCTCCTGTTTATGACTTGTAACATAGCCAGAAATACCAATGTAAACTCTTTAAAGTCAACATGAAATGTATTCACAACTTTTTTCTTCTGTAATATGATGGAAATCTGTCCTATTTCTGCATGAAA
>RJVU01036174.1:1169683-1192371 GCA_003731715.1 Anabarilius grahami | reverse complement strand
ATCAAATTTGCCAATATACCAAAGGAAGATATTTCAATATTAATTAAAACATTTCTTAGCATTTTTTTTTTCCAAAAACCTAATAATCTAGATTTTGTAATCCATATTAATTTCACAGCTCTATTCTTTTACTTTACATCAACAATTGCCTTATTTGTCATAAATGATTTTAAGAGAAACATCTGAAAACTTCTGGAAAAATGTCCTATTTAATAATAATGTCATTCTCTGTAGGGGATGCTTGAGCCCATCAGCATCTCAGACCAGAGATGGAGAAATTTTTATTATTGTTATTTTTATTATTATCAATTGATATTATTTACAATATTTAAGTTGCTATTTTTAAATAAATATTATATTATTATAATTTTTTTCTTTGAAATAATATGTATGCACTGAAAGATCATTCACAATAAGAACAGGAAAATGTATTAATAAAGTAATTGGTGTCAATTTTGATTTCATATTGGCTTTAAAAGACAAAAGACACTACTTATGGGCGAACATCACAAAGCTTCATCAAAATGGCCCTTCTTACCCAAATTGATGTGTTCAAATATTAGTCTTCACCAGGGGGACAGCTATGGCATGTTTAAAAGAGGGCCACACACTTTTACAGCCTTATTTGGCCGGTCCTCCATCCGCTCTGAGAGGGCAATGGGAGTTCATGTGAGCAAAAATTCTTAGCTGCATTTATAAACACAAACAATGCAAATATGTTTTGCGCCCCTGCACAGCTCTGAGCGTCTACTCCCATGCCTGAGCCTAGACTCTGGGAGACATCCAACATAAACTCCTCCAAAGCCCACTTAAACCTACAAGCTTAATGTAATTTAAACCGTAAAGCCAATAAGAGTGGTTTACAAACTCATCTAAACGGCTCTTTGACTACTAAGTCAACAGGTAGAGTCTCCTACCTCACTCTATTTGATCAGTTTTAACGGTAGCTACTGTAGTACAGGAAGAATGAGGGGGGAAATCTGGGATCTCATATCCTTTCAATGGATCTAACATGTGTCAGCATAGTCGACTAGACCGGAGCAGACCGCCAGACACACACCGTCTCCCCATCTAAACCGTCTCCACCGTTCAGCTACTGAGCTCTACATAATAGGTCCCCAGGCACCGAGCGTCAACGCAGGACCTGAGGAATGTACACCAACCCTGCCAGATATAGTGGACTGTGAGTTTGAATGGGAAACAATAGCTCTTACTGAACGTCACACTGAGCTGAAGCTTTTTCCTCCCATTTTTCCAATTTTTTTTGCCGCATATGGGGAAAAATGTGTGTTGAAGAAACCCTTCTGTACAGTCAATAATAAAGCAGTAAAATATAAAAACTTTCCAACCATTCTTTCCTTACTAAAAAAAGCCCTGCTTCACTGCATTAAACACAAGGAATTTGAATGGTGAAGGCAAAAATACTCATTTTCTTCCTCCTTCTCAAAAGTTTGACCCCAGATATATTTTGCACTTTTTCTCAACAATATCTTCTGTACATCCAATATGAAAACCAAACCCAATTGAGTGTGAACTGTTTCTGCTCCATGTGCCAAATTCATCTGGATAGGGCTCAAAATAAACCCCTGAAGAACTAGTCCAATAAGTCATGACACTCCTTCTGACCCCAAGGATATGACCAAAACACACTTCCCTCACTGCTGGTCAGTTTAAATGTTTATCTTATGAAATGTCAAGGTAAGGTCTTGGTTTTTTTGAGTATATTATGAGAAAAAAAAACACTAAAACTAAAACATGGATCAATATTTACAGACCCAGGGACACCCATTCAGGTCCTCAAACCACCCAGGGACCCTCAATAAATTTGAGACTTTTGCAGTAACACTTTATAATGACATTATAAACATAATTCTGTAAAACTTCAAAGGGCATTATTATAACACAGTATTTAGGTATTATTTTTAAAATAAAAAAAATATATTCTAATATAAGATTACCAATAAAATATAATGTAATAAATAATATATTTGTAATAAAATGTTTCATTTATCTGTCTACAGACCCCCTTGAAGGACATTTGTAGACCCCTGCATGAAAAAACTGGAATTTTATTTACATTAACAAAGATAATACCCTTCTATGATACTTAAATTGTTAGTTCACCCAAAAATGAAAATAATGTCATGTATTACTCACCCTCATGCCGTTCCACACCTGTAAGACCTTCGTTCATCTTCGGAACACAAATTAAGATATTTTGTTGAAATCTGACGGCTCAATGTTTCAGTGAGGCCTGCATAGCCAGCAATGACATTTCCTCTTTCAAGATCCAAGATCCATTAATCTAGTGATGCCCGATTTCAAAAGTGAGCGTTATGAATCAGCGTGTCGAATCATGATTCAGATCGCATGTCAAACTGCTGAAATCACGTGACTTTGGTGCTCCGAACCGCTGATTCATAACGCTCCGAAGCTTCCTGAAGCAGTGTTTTGAAATCGGCCATCACTATATAAGTCGTTATTTAGTTTTTTTGGCACACCAAAAATATTCTCGTCGCTTTATAATATTAATATTGAACCACTGTACTCACATGAACTGATTTAACTATGTTTTTAGTACATTAATGGTTCTTGAGAGAGGAAATTGCTGGCTATGCAGGCCTCACGGAGCCATCGGATTTCAACAAAAATATCTTAATTTGCGTTCCGAAGATTAACGAAGGTCTTACGGGTGTGGAACGGCATGAGGGTGAGTAAAAAATTACATTTTCATTTTTGGGTGAACTAACCCTTTAACAAATCATTATTGTAACATAGTTAGATATTAATTTCAATTATAATATAATATATAATATTTGGAATAAATGTGTTTTATATTTTTAAATAAAACCCTATGTTTTATATATCTGTCTATGGACCCCCTTTCAGGACATTCCTGGAAAAATGACTAACATTCTCACTGAATCTCACTGAAGAAAATGACCTTAAGCAATGACATCAAATATCACATGTAAATGACAGTATTGGGTTCTTGTGTGAATTTCCATGTCTTACAAACCACATCAACACAAAGTCTTGAAGCTACTGTTCCTCTTATTGAAACAGTGAATAATACAAGAAAGAAGCACAGGAACCTCAACCATGAGGGGTATCACAAGCCCAGGGGGATTTCCAAGTTAAATTTAGTTTGAAAGTAACAGTTTACTCTAATCAAATGATTGCTGGGAATGAATGTGACAATCTACAGGAGGATGGGGCAGTTCTCAAGCAAGTCTCCTGGCATTGAGCAAGACAAAATGGAGTGTGAGAAAATGCTGTCCTCCATTCACTGCAATGACACCTAATCTCCCCATCCTAGCCAGTAACCTGAACCAGGCAATCACAACAAAGCAAATCCACAAAACACAAATGTCCCATCCACCACCACACAGAAAGAGAGTGAGGTCAAGGTACTAGTGAACTGCCACACCATCCCCCACCAGTTGTTTACATAAGAAACACAAACAATCCCCATTCCAAACCATTCAGGATTCAAGCCCAAAGTATACTCCTTTTTTTTTACGTGTACGCTAGCGTACGCATAAAGTATACTCCATTTGATAGCATGCGCAAACGCAGGCGGTTGACACATGCGCTATAGTAAGTTTCATCTTTGTCCAGTGTCTGCATTATTTTTCTCCAGAAGTTACGGTATAAATGATAAAAAATGTCTTTGTATTTTTTCAAGCTAAAGTTGCGGCTATCTCATGACCCCCTCACACAAGCGCTTGTCAATGCAGCTGTTGTTGTTGCAGTCTCTGGTATTTTGTTGTTGTTGTTCTGTCTCTTTAGTTCAATTTTTACTGTGAAACAACAGCCCACTTTGTAGAACAACTGATTAGTGCAAAACAAATTCAGTGCACATCTGCGACCTGTGCGTACAAAATCGGTCGAAGCGCATACTATTCTGTCAACGAAATTTGCGTCACACTCACTGAAATACGTCCTGAAATATACTTTGGGCTTTAGGCTAAATATATTGAATAAAATATAATAAATCAAAATAAAATAAACTAAATAAAAAATAAAAAATATATAAATTAAAATACNAATGGCTATATGCTATAACTGGTTATCGGTGAAAATTTTCAACACTTCGAATCAACTTTTTCTAATTTACCAGTTAATTTTAATGGTAATATAAGTTAAAATGTATTTAGGTGAGGGGAACAGGGGCTAAAATTAACACTTGCCAAGCGCCAAATGTGAAAGAAACAAGAAATGGTGAATGAAACGGTGTCAGTCGACAGTTGGCCAGTAACAATTTTTTGAATTCTAACAATGCAATGTTGTGACAACATGAATGTGAACAAACGTAAACGACGCTCTGTACAGTTGATGGGTCAGCACTGCATCATCACGAAAGTTTCAGCCTTTCCAATGTAAATATTCAAGCGAAAAGCCGCGTCTCTCAGACAGCGTGCGTAGTTGAGTTCTCTTTCGTGCCTTTCTGCGTTTCAATGGACAAATTCACTCAAAATTATGTTAAAAAAACGCCTGTCTCGGTGAGTATCCTAGTAAACATAGTCGGTTATGTCTTAAGTGAACGCAAACACAAAACGCATGACGCGTGTGTGCATTCGGTCTTAAAGTGACAGCATCCTAATAATCCTGATATGGTCTGTGTTTTTAATGTTAACCAAACAACAAAGGACAATCTAAAATTTTGGTGTCATAACTGCCTGTTTTTGTGTCATGGCTGGTAAAAAAATATTTTTGGCCAGTAAATTTTCTTAAGTCACTGGCATTTGCCTGGTGTGGCAAAAAATTTGTTTTAGGCCCTATATATATATTTATAATTTTAAATTAAAATATATAATACAATTTAAAAAAAAAGTAAAATGATAATAATAATATATAGTAATATATTATTATTAATAAAAAAATAAAAAAAAACTTACCAAACAAATAATTCATTAAAATGAATAACACGTGAAAAACTTGTAATGACCATATCACCAGATTTCACTGCAGATTGTGTTGCCTTTGTTTATCTGCCCCAGGACACACCACTATTATCAGCTGTGAAAAGAGAATGAACTTTCTCATTGAAAGTAAAACTAGCAGTGCAACTTCTGCACTTCAGATCTGTTAGAGAACACTGGAAATGTTTGGCATATGAAACTTATCAAATTTCTCGACAACACAGCGAGAGTTAACTGGTAAACACAGACGTTGTAATGTTGATGAGGCCATTAACGCCTCGATGGTCTACAGCTGTAGTGTGCCTCCTGCATACTAGTGCACTACGCTCTTCTCCACCATGAGATTCCCCGGGGAGCTTCGAGCGACACAGCATGTCCGCCACAAATCATAAATGAGGTCAAAGACACAGAAACACATTTCCCTTTCAAATAGAAAAGTTCAGAAGCTTGTAGGGACAACTGAAACACACTTATATAAACTATCTAAAACACAAAAATGTTGAGAAAAATGTACAGTTTTAAGCATGCTATGATGGTGTTTTCTTAGCCTTATTTAAGAACTATTCTTTTCAGTGACCTGGTTACTTAGAAATGTTTCCTGTGATGAGACGTGATTTCAGGAACTACTGAAGATCCTGATGAGGATTCCAGATGTGACATTGCACTTCTCTTTCTACTCAACATCTGTGGCACTTTCATTCGGATGCTCTTTAATGGTGTCATGATCAAACACATCTCAGTTATTAAATATGAGCAGGATTAATTCTAACCATGTGAATCAGATCTGGAGTTATGAAGCCAAAACTGAGCTTACAGTGATATAAATATAAACATTCTCCAAATATAATTTATAGTGAATCAGAGCCTCTGGCTGACACTTAAAAAGAGGATGTCCTGTTTGTGTCTTCGGTCGGCCACACAGGAGATGGAGAGGAACAGGGTCATAACGGATATACAAAGAGTACAACAGGAATGGGAGCACAGGAGACAGCTTCATTTTGACATCCAAACATGCACAACTGCACGCATTCTTCACACTTTCAATATTTTTACAAGATAGTGATACTGATTAAAAATATAGATTCTCAAGAATCTCAAAGAAAGCAGCAACTATATATTGTCTCACATTAATTAACATGCAGTAGTAAGAGATCTATCCATGAAAATATCATAGTGGCTCCAAATGCTGCCAGCATGGAAAAGTGGAACTTGCTGTGCAGAATCCTGAAGAAAATGTCTAGCTCAGAAGGCCAACAGACTCATGTCATAATGATGTGTTGAGTAAATTCACCCTGAGATAATAATAACGGTGAGTTCTAGTACAGAGTCACCACCCACTCAGTCCTGCCAACCTTAAAATACAAGGAACAACAGAAATACTCTTTTTCTGAATGTGGGTCTGAGACAATGACCCAAAAAAGAGGATGTTCTGTTTTGCATAGGTTTCCTTATCACGAGTGCTGTGATGCTGACAAGAATGAAACATTTATTTACAGACGTGTGCAGAAATCGTATTTATCTGCAAGTAAGAACTCTTGCAGCAGTTCCTGCTAGCTCTAGAGTAAAAGAAACGAGCACAAAGGGCTCAGGGGGGAGAGGCCCTTTCTCTAAAACAACACACACTCACAGAGCCTCCATTGTGCTGGAGAGGAAACCACTGCTCAGAGTGGACCCTCAACACAGCTGCAAGAGAGCAGCCTGACCCACACACACATACGGCCAAATATAAACCATGCACAAGTAAAATTGAATATATTGTTCAATATATTGTACATAATCTTTAAATTGGTGTTTTTGACTTGTTTTCAAATAATCTTTGTCTTTTTAAAAAATTGATCAGCGAACATAAACAGAAGCATACGAGAATGAACCTCGGTACTCGCACGTCAAGCAAACATGATTGAATTTCCGTTTACCAAGATGTATGAGTTGAGTTGATGAATGTTTATATGTGAATAAAAGCCTAAATTCAATCTGTTCATCATAATATACAGTGATAGAATCTCTTCAGAAAATTTGGACTAAATTGCTCAATTCATATGAATTCGTTTTACGATCTCTTTATGACCTTTTGGAAGCATCAAAGTGGTAGCTGCGTAGACCATCAATGGAGGGACAGAAATCTCGCAGAAAAAATATCTTCATTTGTGTTCCGAAGATGAACGAAAGTCTTGGATTGGAACGACATGAGGGTGAGTAAATGATGACAGAATTTTCATTTTTGTGTAAACTAACACTTTAAAGGTGCAGTAGGTGATCTGAGAAATGCTAATGTTAGCCTGCTAGCAATGAAAGCATAAGATCCCACCCTCCCTGAAAATCGCTGTCCAAAACCACGCCTCCTCCAAAACACTGAACACACACGCAGACGGCTGCTCAAAAAAGCATCACAAGAGGTGGTGTTAAACTACCTCATGTCTCAAAGCACATAACATTATGATAATAATGAACGTAAACACCTTAGAGAGCCTGTACCTGACTGCTGCAGATTCATTTCGGTGTTGATACTGTTGACATGGAAACACATAATTCTGAGTCTTCCTGAACAGCTCTGGTTAGAACATCACAGGTTGCCATCCCTTAATTATGGTATTTATGGCATGAACACAGCATAATCTTGCTGTTTTGATTTGGTAGGAACTGTAAAATGTGGCTGCTGTTTGTTTGTGGTGCTCCGTGACCGCAAACAAACGCAAATGCGGCGATGACATATGATGTCTGCGCAAACAGGGTGCGCAAGGGTATGTAAAAACGTACGTTGACAGGCAGGTATCATATTATTTCATTCGGACCAAATATAATAATTGGATGAACATTTTATGGTCCTACACCTTCCACAGACAATATATATTTATAAAAATACATTTAGACCATTTAACATAGTGATTGCTATCAGGATATGAGGAGACTTTCAACCAGTATGACAAAAAAATGTTTCTGTAGAGAATCACCTATTGCACCTTTAACCTTTGTAAATATCCAATGAACAATACAAAAATCTTAAAGTAAACAATAAATGTTATTGTCTCCCAAATTAAGGAACCGATTCTGAACTGCCTGAAACAAGACGTCAGTAATTCCAGTTTTATGTCCTCCATGAATCTATGTAGGATTGTCACAAATTCACATAATGCCAGCCTATATGGTCTTTATTGTCCCACTCTCAAACACTGAGGCCTTAAAGTGTTTAGTTTGTGTTTTCAACATGTCAGGAATATGCTGTTTTCTGCGCTGCAAAAGCAAATCCACTTTGCATGAACTTCCAAAGGACGAGGATGATCGTAACACTGTGTATACAAGTGCCGAGGAAGCCTCAGCAGCTGAAATTCAGATATAGTAATAGGCGTTGCGTTTTCGACACGTGCTGTAAGTGGTAGACCAATCACAACCAACTGAGCCTTCTGACCAATCAAAGCAGAGTAGGCTCTCAGAAAGGAGAGGTTTAGAGAGACCGAATCCTTGATTGAAGCATTTTTGTCACTGAGAGAAAAAAGGTGATGCTGCAATGTATTGACCTTGGATGCGTGTAAACTTATAGCAGCAGACCTATAAAACAAAATTAGGAACATTTAAAATAACATAATAGGGGCACTTTAAACTTAGCACAACACAAAAATCTGTCAGACTTAAATAATACATACGTGTGAGTCTCTGTTTTCATGTAGGACAAGGATGCCCACAGAGAGGAGCCTCAGACATCCCAGCGCTGACATTGCGACGGGGACATAGGAGAGACAGATGTACACTCCCACAGCATGAGTCTGCAGCATAACAAACAAACAATGGCCGATTCCTCCCCACCTGCAGGCTCTTTAGAAGTGCTCCACTCGGCCCGAAAGCAGGCTGACCATACACACAGAGCGGATAAACGAAGCACAGGCCAAACTAATGAAAATGATTTAGGTTTAATGTCCCATAAACAGGAGCCACAGCTTGACTCCATTAGTTCCACTTGAGTGACATCTATCAAATACTGTGACATGACGGACAGCACAGTGTCAAGGGTCACACTGACAAGCAATGGGGCTGGAAGGGTCACTGTGTTGCTTCTTCCTGTGTGGCAAAGCTCGCACTTAAACACTCGCACACCTAAAGCTCTGTGAATTGCGAAAAGTAGGAGTTTATTACAATAACCAAAATGGCAAATCTCTCTGAGTGTACTTCAAAGTAGACAAACAAGAAAATAAACCCAGTAGGCCTTTGAAATAGCCCTACAGTATGGCATTCTGCTAAAAGTGTTGGTAAAGTCGTTACAATGGTGCATAGTGGCAGACAGCCAGTTCAAAGGGAATTTTCCCTCTGTAAAGTTCTCCCGTGGCTTTAACCGAGAGCAGACCGCAGGAATCCGCCGCAGTGCAGTCGAGCGGGAGCACTTTGAAAGAGGATATCGCACACACATCTACTCCCGCTCCATCGCTGCACCTCAGAAAAAAATTACACCTCCTGTCTCTTTAACAAAACAGAGACCCATATGGAGAAGTTTAGCTGGGAAGCCAGACCCCAACTTCAGTTTCAGACAAAGAGTGAGGTGTAAGAGTGTTCCATTACCATAGAATATTCCACATGGATTTAGGGTTCCACCTACATTGTTAAAGTTGCACTACAGAGGCTAAAATGAACAAAAAGTCATTATTAGCCAGTTAGCCAATAATAATAAATTATATTTTTAGCTGTCAGTTCAGATTTGGTGGAAAATGTCAGGTTTACATTGTTCCCCTTGCATGTTTATGTCACGTGTCAGCACGTAACTTGCAACTTTACCTTTCAGCCATAGTTTATTTAAAAAGGCTGAAGTTCCGTAGAGCATTTTTTATGTAAATATGAAATGCAACCAGTGTTGTTTTTCGTTAACTAAAACTATTAAAAAAAACATTTTTGGTAATTGAAATAAAACTAAATATAAATATTAGACGAAAAACTTTAAAAAAAAACTTAAAATTTTTGCCTTGGCAACTAACTGAAATTAATTAGTTTAAGCTGAAGTGCTAAAATTACGAAAGCTAAAACTGAAAAATGTAATAAAATTATTAAAATATGGCAAAATTACTAAAACAAACAAACAAACAAACATTAAAATGAAAATGAAAATGTTCTGAATATTTCTGAATGAAAAAGTATATTTAATGAGAAAAAAAAGTTGGTCAAGACTTTATTTCATAGATTGCAAATTGATTGGATTGTGAAAAGCTCCGAGAATGAAGCAAGGTGGTTGGAGGAGAAGTGTTGAAAATAAGAGGGAATGGTGATATCAGCCAAAAAGGAGGTGGAGCCTACATTTTACATTTTGATGAAGATTATGAAGACAAACATCTATTTGGAATAATGTGTGTGCAGATGAATCATACCCAATAAGACCAGGATTGGATTAAGAAAGAAAACAGTATTTATGTTGACGTTAACACACCTACTTTGTAAGCTCGCAAAACAAGCAACAACAACAACAAAAAAAAACACTCTTCTTAAAGGAATAAATCATCCAAAAAAGAAAATTCTGTCATCATTTATTCACCCTGGACTGTAGTGGGTAAATGATGACAGAATTTTCATTTTTGGGTGCACTAACCCCTTTAAGTCTTACTGAAATCCGATATGTACATTTGTTACCGGTCCTACTCGACCCGCTCTGAGCAGGATTCAAACTTGCATCTCCAGCATGGAAGGCAGGTGCGCTAAAGACACCAATCTCTGTCGTCAGTCGCCAGTGCGTCTCTTGAGGCTAGGGGAGTGAGATTTACTCTCATAGCTCTTACTAGCTTGCTTCCATTACACTAACCCCTCCAAACCACCTCACTCCCATCCGGGTCACGGCACCAAATGTAACCGGTCCTACTTGACCCGCTCTGAGGGGATTCGAACTTGCATCTCTGGCATTGGAGGCGGGGATGCTAACAAGGACAGGGAGGCCAGGGGAGTAAGGTTTAATCTCACAGATCTTACTAGTTTGCCTCTGTAACATATATTCAGTCAAGATGTTGCTAATTTGAAAAAAGAAAAACATAATCTTCTGTCTGAAGCTTGAAGACTGTGGGAAAGCAAAGCAAACCAGTCTAGATTGAGAACATCAAGAAAGCCAGTAGCTAACGTACTGAACTCTCCAGGCACCGCTGGAGAAACTGGCCTCAGCCAGCTCCACAATGCAATTTCCTTTCACAAACGAGGGAAAAATGTCAGGCAGCTGTTTCCAGCCGCAAAGAGCTGAGATGAAGCAGAGTCTGAATCAGCCAGACAAAGGAAAAAGAGCAAAATGTTGTATATGGCACATGCGCTCGGTTAGGCCTGAACCAAAGCGTTTTATTAGCGAGGTGCATGAAGTCGTCTGATGTAACCCAGGGGTCTCATCCCCTGATCCATCTCCACACACAGCCCGCCCTCCAGTGTGCTAAGCTCCTGTTAAAGCCATCATTGCACGGATAATTACTGTGCTGGCACAGCCTACACCTATGACATCATTATGCGCTGTCCGTCTGAGAGCGTGTGTCTGAGGGAGGGGAGATGGTACGAGCAGATACAACTTCACACTGAGCTAAATCTGCACAACAAGCAGTTGCACACAGGAAATCAATGGCGGAAGTGAGGGACGGAGGGTTACGTCACTGATTGTACTATGTATGGTGTCAGGAAAGTTATAAATGCACAATAAAAGAGAGGCTGTCAGAATCACATTGTTTTCTATTTGTTACTTTTAAATGCACAATAATGCATATAATGTGACTACTATGCAAGAAGAATGTGATTTTGTTCAGACTGAATCGATAATTCTTTGATGGAAGAAACACTCTCAACCTGAGTCTAATCAGTACCATAGGATGAAGTCAAAGGCCTGTTTTCCTGAGGGGAGTTCTCTCTACGAGACACACACTTTGAGGTTCCTTTATCTGTCGAACGGGACAGACGGTGCCCAGCACATGCTGCCATCCGATAACAGCACTGAAACAAATGTTACTCAAAATGTTATGCTTTCCCACAAAGTTAAAGCAGTGAGAGGAAATCTGGCCGAAGTTAAAGACTGCTGACAAGGCTCTAAAACTGACCTCGGACCCACCCTGGGATGGTCAGTCTTTCCATCATCAGTCCAGGATGGAGAGAATGAGGTCACTTTGTTGCTAAACTAGAACTCTTTGATCAATTCTAAATAAATCAATGATTCGTTAAGAGAATGTTAGTCTATCTATCTGACAGCCTAGGACCTTAGAAATGTCCTTGCAACCATCCAGAATACCATAGCAACTGCCTAGCATCCACCCAAAACGTAGTAGTAACGCCCTAGCAGCTGTAGTCACACTACCCAGACAGCAACATAGTGTGGCCCAGATCCGGCCCATATCTGGTACATGTGGATTACACGCGGATGTGGGCCGGATCTGGGCCGACATTATGTTGATGTCAGGGTAATCAATCAATCAATCTATCTATCTATCTATCTATGACTGACTTTTTGCCCTCAGAACCACTGAGAAAAATTAAAAGCAGGCAAGTATATATTAATCAGTTTTTTAAAACGCAAACAGAGATCAACAGTTGGTTAACAACAAAAACTACATAGACTCTACATGACAGAGTCTGGGAGGGCGATGTTTACAAATGTTATGATGTTGATTCAGTAACTGTATTACATAAACACGCCTGATTGCCTCATAATGTCAGATTCATAATGACAGATGAGTGTGTAAGTATGTGTTCAACACAAATGTCTGCTCAAAACGCACACCAGGCGCTGGATAGAGAGAGAAGGAGGCGGATCTTTAACCATCTCTCGCTCGTAGGAGTTTCGGGGGAATTCAGAAAATGCTGCTCTCTGAGAAGATGAATTACAATACACCCCTCACAAAATGTATACTCTTTGACCGTATGTCATTTTACCAAACAAAACTTTTGGGATGTAAAGTGACTGTTGTGTCTGTGTCGTTCACCCTCATGCGAAATATCACATCATTTGTCAGAGCTCGTGAAGCTTCAGAGACAAAAGATCTGAGGAGAAGCGTGTGAGTAACAAAATGGGGGTGGCAGTGAAACATTTGAGAAAGTCATAAAGCAAACGCGCTTCTGAGAAATGTCAACACGTCTCTTTAGCTCGTCGAAGCGTTGTTATTATCTGTTGATCATTGTAAAGTTTAAGAGGCCAAGCAATATCGAGGAACACAAGAACAATTATATCTTTAAATGAAGGAAACGTTATGAAGGAAATACATTACGATTTAATGTAAATACAAGCTGTGTAAATTCTGTTAAGATAAAGAGAAAATAACTTGATATAAATATTTTAAATGCATAATAGAAAGTTTGAAACATATTTTTTAAAGTAAAAATACACTACACTGTATATTTATACACGTAATTTTGTTGTATACTCACCAAAACTATGGCAAATCTTTCTTCCAGCTCTGTTGGGTCAGGCATGGGAACTTTCAAGGGCATGATATGATGCTTCATCTCAGATTGGCCGTCCACGCTTTCAATATTCCCCATATTTTACTTTTATAAAGTGATGCAGGATTCAGATGCTCTGTGTCTAATTTAGTCTTTGCCTCCCAGCGCCCTTTATAAATCCAACATACATCCAATACGTGCGATCACATTCCACTTTTGTTTTGTTAAAAAAGTATAAGAAAAAGAAAAAGTGATCCTTTTCAGAACCGATTCCTAATTGACATGAATCTTTAAATAATTACGAGATATCTAATGTTAGATAAAAATCATGTAAGTGAATAAAAAGCCAAAAAGTATCACTCTCTTGTCCTCTTGAAAAGTAATGTATTGCAGATGTCTGGACAATCCATTTCAAGCAGTCAGTCCTCTTAATTCTTCTTTATTCTGTTGTCTCTCTTCTCTTGTCTATGCTGTAGAGTTTTTGTTTATGTTGTATTTTGTGGGATCCCGATTAGTGCTCATCTGTGAACTCACTGCGTCCACAATGAAAGCTTTCGACATGCGAGATGCGAGTGATCCCACCCTCAAACTTCACATCTCGAGCGTAAAGATGAATGGCTGGGGTTTTCCGTTCTCTCTGTCGCCACCTGCCGGCGGTGTGCTGGAACTACAGCATCACTAATTGGGAACCCCAGTATCGCCCGCTGTGGCATTTTAATGACTTCATTCATGAGTCAGGAATATTTTGGCGGTAATTTTCTTTATTTCCAGACAGTGATGAAACATCGAATATTATTCACAACGGTATATGATTCTGACTGGTTAACTCATTTTGAATAAAGAAATTAAATTATTTAAATGTACTAAATGCGTGTTAAAACATAGAACAAAACACACGTGTTTAAAGTGTAAATGACATATTTATTAAAACTGCAATACAAGCTCTGAGTAATAGAGTGCAGAAGCACTACATTTCAATGTATAAAATATATATATTTTCTTCCATACGCCTGTTTATTCAAGTGTCTTTCTCATCAGGAACTAATTCTGTACTGCAAGACACTACTCAAGCATTTTTTGTAACATTTTTGAGCAACTTCTCTCAGAGACTCGTTGGCACTTAAAATTTAAATATTCATGCTGCCTTTTGGTTCAAACATACATACGTAAAATATTGTTTTAAATCTTTGGGAAAGTACAGACTTTGCACAGTGATCAAAACGTTTTTGATATGTGTAAAATGAATTGTCTACTCACAAACACGAAGCAAAAATATGTGAAACAAAGTTATAAAGAAGTGCACAGATAATAACTAAAACCCTTGTCATGTCTTAGATTTCAAAACAATTAAAAAGGTTCCTTTTATCTGGGCTTCTTAGACTTCCTTTTTTTTTCTAAATAAGAAATACTGAATAATAATATATTGCAATTTGGTTATTTTGAAATGCATGGTGTAAACTTATCTGATACTAAGCAATTCCAAAAGTATTTTTTGTTGAAATGTTGGAATGAAATGTAATAAACACTGAAATGTAATAAACACAGCTGAACAGAAGCTCCAACATCCCATTGCTGCATTCTCACTGACCCATAAATTGCAGGAACTCATAAAAAGTAAAAGCTACAAATGAAATACTTAAAAATGTAACATTTCTCCAACATGCTGTCATGTTGACTCAAGGTGGCATCCTCGTAGCCTTCTTGTGCGAACATTATTCATTTATGGTGGGAATCAAGCAGGCTATATTTTGGGTCAAAGCTAGTTGCACAGCAAGATACAATCTTAGTCCTGACACCATCAAACTCAGGACACCCTGTTTTAGGAACACTCCGGCCCCCTGCTTGTGTCGGGACAAGTAAACATCCGTGAAATCGACCTTCACTTCAAACGACTGTGAATAAAGTCAACATGGGAAGGCCGTTCAGTTGGTCTCGTGTGACAAGTCATACCTGAAATTATACAAATAAGAATAAATGTAAGCAAACACTCTGTGATCTCAAAGTAATCTACAGTGAACAACAGTACAGCACCTACCACTGTGATACTCCTGTCTTGAGATCCAGCTGACTCAAGTCTATCTGAACCTGAAACAGAATAGTGATTGAAATTTAGTATTTTAAAAAGGGTCTATAATGTCTGAGGTGTTGTTATCTGACTCGTCATGTGATGAATACCTTGCCAAGAAGCTCTTTTTCACGACTCATGAAGGAAGTGCTGTTCTTGACAGACACTTCGAGATGTTTCTGCTTAGCTTCTTCAAGTGACATGACAAAATCGAATCTGTAGGAGAGAGTGAAAGATGGTTAACATTTGGCTCTCCATATCATCAGATAATGTTTGATGAATGTTCTTACTAACCTCTCATTGAACTCAGGTTTAAGGCTTTTCTTCTTAACAGTGGTCTTCCTTTTGGTGTTCCGGTTCTTGTCCGGAAGCAGAATGAATGAGATGTAAGTGTCTGGAGGATCCTTAGAGTAGGACGGCAAGTTCCTGTGCATCAATACACAATTATAAAAATAAACTGAAGACCATAACCAGTAATAAGGCTCTTTTCCTTAAATATACAGTAGTCATAATATGGGCATTTCCTCCGAGGAGGCAAGGGAGGCAGTGTCTCCTCAAAAAAATAACTGGATGAGAAAATAATTGATATTACAAAAATACAATTTTTTACAAAATGTGACATTAAAAAGTATATAAATCATTTGTTTTTCTAAAATAACACTTGTCCAAAAGCAACACTTGCAGGTAAAGTTACAGAGGGAGTTCATGTCTCTCTTGCCTCCCCTGAGCCCATTGAGTTTTAACAGACCCCCTAAAGCGTGCACTGGGTTTAGTGGGGGGTAACTGAGAATGAATGGGGGAAAATCTTGTATGATTCCTACCTGCAGGCATGTACAGTTATAACCAATCGGTTCTCCTCAGATGAATAGGCAACAGAGAGCTTCATCTGGGCTTTCCCGGATGAACTGGCATCCTCACCTCTGTATTTGCATCCATCCACAAACATAAACCAACACATATGTCAATGTCAGTTACTTTTTTGGCTTTGCCTATGAATACTAACCTACTGCTGCAAATGAAATATAGCTCCTCTTGTGTCTCACCCTTGAGCGGGCACACTTCTGTGTCGGAGCTCATGATTGGCTGCAACAGATGCCTCTCCACTGGGGATGACATGACTAGCATCCTCCGCATCACTACATTGTGCCAACTTGCTGTCTAGGAGCTGATAAACAGGTGAGATGTTTTTGTTTTATTTACACATACTGTATTTGGGGTAAGTAAAATTGATAAAACAAGAAATGATTCTTGAGCACAAAATCAGTATATTAGAATGATTCCTGAATAATCACGTGACACTGAAGACTGGAGTAATGGCTGCTGAAAATTCAGCTTTGCCATCACAGGAATAAACTACATTTTAAAATATACATGCGAGTGACAATTAAAGGGGTTCAAGCGCTTTAAGGCCTTTAAGCACATGTGTAAAAAAGGTATAATGTTTTATTAAGCAAGCCTGTAACCACAGATCATGGATGGAAAAGACCATTTACAGTCAAAACAGGCAATTTTCTAAGGAAATATATGTTTTAAAGCTTTTTAACAGTTATCGAGGTTGAGCCAAAAACCTAGGACTAGTTTGTGAAAGTACATTTTTAAAATAATCTCCAATATTTAAAGAACGATTCGATGGATAGCGGCTGTTCTAAAGGCAAAGTTGCTGAGAATAATGAGTTCTACCATATGGTATGAATGTCATGGGCGTGTGCGAAAAAAACGCGTGATATACAATTCTTTACGCATGTGAAAAACGCGAAAGTGCCACCGGTGGCCAATTTCTTTGAAATTTCTCACAGGCCTCTAGGGTCGTGAATCAAACAGGCCCAGTGTGTTTCGTTCCAATCCGCCTCCGTTAACCTCGTCTGACACCCGCTTGAACTTCATTGGCCGACGGCGATCGTGTCTTTCGGAATATGGGAATGTCCATGTAGACAATCACGGCACCTTGGACAAAGACACTGCATGCTAGTTTTCAAATCAATCGGACTGACAGTTGCATAGCTATAGCCGTTTTCGTGTTTTTTTCATTTTATAGCGCCACCAAGTGGCCAGTCACGTGTCCTTTTTTTTTTTTTTGCGTGAGCACAGACCGAACCCATACATAGGTGTACCGAGTTTGGTGAAATTATCTCATTTCGTTCAAGAGGGATAGCCATTTTGGCCCACTTTGAACGTTTTGGTGTCCCGTCACAGACATGAATAGAAATTTTGATCTTTTATTGAGAATCAGACTCCAGAGCATCTTTCTGCACTGGTTTGCTTCCGATCAAGTGAAAAACCTAGTACTAGTTCGCAAAAGTGGGTTTTTTCGAAAAATCCAAAATACCTGAAAATTCCGGATGATGATCGAATCTGAGATTTTGTTCTTCTTGAGCCAATGATTCCAATGATATAAGACACTTTAGCCTGCGATTAACGGTTTAGAAGTTTTGAGCATTATATACTTTTGATCGCTTTAGCGCCACCATCAGGCTGATTGGAGTGAGCCTTGGTGACGATGTAGATTGGTGAAGTCTCTACGACTTACAGTTTGATCTGCTTGATTGCTTTTAGGGGAGAATGCTGATCCTTGTAAATTCTAACAATTACAATAGGTTTTCAGCGCTATGCATTTGAACCCCTAAAAATATAGGGAAAACAGTATTTATAACATAATGTAATGTTTTTGGTTAAATAAATGCAGCATTGGTGAGCATGTGTTTAATTCCATGTTGAACAGAACACACTATATGGCAGAAAGTATGTGGATGTTGGAACTGAATGTAAATGAGTCCTGCTGCTCAGCACATGTTAATAATATGTGTGATTTCTAACCTTGAGTTCAGCTCTCAACAGAATCTGACTCTCAGGCATGGCTCCATCCAGATTGAACCAGCGGTCCAGCACCAGATCCTTCTCATTCAGCAGCTCCCTCAGTGGAAGCACAAGTGAACCCAGAGCCAGACCCCAGCTGTGAGAGAGCTACACACAACAAACTCACATAAAATACACTCCAGAGCAGAAAAAAAACATGTAAACATTGTCCTTCTGACATAAATGCACACCTTAAAATCAATATTTATTGTAAAATGCAGCTTCTCACTTTGAATATAAGTGTGTCTTCTGTTGGATTATGAATCAGGAAATGAAAAGCTTCATCCCATTGCGGAGAAGTCGAGCGACTGAAAACCTAGTAGGGAGATTTAATCCTTTGAGTCTTTGATATTTTGATAACATCAGTATAAATGTCCCTAAATTTAAGGGGCCTTACTTTGGTCCGGTAGGATACATTTTTGAGTGATACTTCTGCTCCTGCCGTTGGCTCTTTCCCGCTCTTTTTTAACTGTGAACAACATTACATTTTCATTGGTGGGTGCTGCTAACATACAGTTAATTGAAGCAAAGTTGTTGCTAACTACTAGCTTTGGCAAATTAAGTAGTGATGAAATAAATGAAATACTCTGATGAAATAAAATGAAACTTACAGGCAGACCATGTGCTCTCTCGATATACACAAAAAGCAGTGCAACAGAGGGAACCGTTTTATTCAGGTAAGACTGACGATAGTTGTAATGTAGAATCTGGATACAAAAATCACAAAACCAATCAACAAAATGTTAATATTTAATTAATTCAGATGAACAATAAAAGCATATATAAACTGTTACCTGTTCAAGTCTAGTGGGATCTGAAACTTTAGGCACCCATTCCAACACCAGATGAATTCGTCCAGACTTCACATCATTCAGAGTATACCACTGCATGAGGAAGCAGGCATACATAAACAAAGCATAAATAAACAAGCAAAAATAGAAAGTATATAAAAAAAAATTACATTACAAAAAAAAAAAAAACATGCAACGAGAGACTCACCTGATCAGTAAACTGAGCACTGATGAGATCTCTGAGACTTACTTTAACCCTGCAAGCAGATGTTAAATCACTACAGGAACAATACTGATATTCATCAATAGAGGAACTGATACTCTAGCCAAAATATTATTACATACAACACAAACTTACCTGCCATTTTGAAATGAATCAGAGATGATCACTAGCATATTCTTAACACAAATGTACTTTCATTGGATTTTTTTTTTTTTATCTCATTCACTACCCTTAAAACCATCTGTCCTCAGACCATAACATGATTTGTCAACTCTGTCATACAAATTGTTTTGAATTTTTAAATAATCAACCTCATTTCAAGTTTCTATTTTTATTTTATAAAACAAAATTCACAACATCACTGTTTTTACTGTATTTTTGATCAAATAAATACAGACTTGGTGAGCATAAAAGACTTCTTTCAATAACATTTAAAAAATCTTACCAACCTCAAACTTCTGAACAGAAGTGAAAGTGATTTTGTAGCCTGTTTTTTTCCACTATTACTCAAAAATCTGTACAATAAAACTAAACTAGAGCATAACATTCTGAAAGTAAAAGAGGAAGGTTGCGGCTTCACCTGCCAAGGAAGTCGTCCTTGTCAATGTCTTTATCATAAAGTTCAAACTCCACCTCCTGACCTGGGAGCTGGGTCAAGATCACCTACAGTACAAGCAGGCAGGTATGCATTATTTTTGCATATACGCTTTGCAGTTGAGACATTTGTTTTCCAGAGATGAAAATTAATTATTTGAACAAGTCTGCGGCAGTGGAGGAATTAAGCAATTCTTAAAGGGATAGATCACCCAAAAATGAAAATTCTGTAATCATTTACTCATGCTCAGGTTGTTCCAAACCTGTATAAATGAGTTTGTTCTGCTGAACACAAAGGAAGATATTTGGAAGAATGTCAGAAACAAACCAAACAGATCTCGCAGTAGGGAAAAAAAACTATGGAAGTCAATGGAGGATGAGATCTGTTTGTTTACTGACATTCCTCCAAATATCTTTCTTTGTGTTCAGCAGAACAAACCCATTTATACAGGTTTGGAACAACCTGAGGGTGAGTAAATGATGACAGAATTTTCATTTTTGGGTGAACTATCCCTTTAAAACAGAAATCAAGATGGAATCCTTCTGTTTTGAGAAAGAAGCCATATCCCTCCAATATTCACACAAAATAAATCAGCATGCATACCTCGTAAAGTTCGTTCCAGATGGGGTTGAGGTTCTCTTTGATGACCTGACTCTTAAAGGCCATTCCTCCCACTCGGATCTTCACATATGGATCACTCTTTCCCTTCACCATGCCACCCATTAAATTGTCCTTAGCGATGAGACTCTGGGCTTCTACTAGGTGGATCCGCAGAACACCCTATAATGACAATTACAAATATTGATAACTTCAGTCCTGTATTTTGTATAAGTCCTACACTTCTCTACAGGCTTACCTCAGAAGCAAAATTGCTGTCTGGGCTAGTGTGCTCGGGACGTTTTAAAGTGGGGGTCACCATTGTTGCCCCTGGAGACACTTCTGATTCAACATCTCCATCTCCGGGTAATGGAGACACAGGTGAGGTAAGGATGGCTTCTTCATTTAGCCACAACACCTGAAACAAATACCACAGAACTCCTGCATTATGTGTCCTCAAAGTTTTTAATAGTTTTTAATAATAAACAAAAATTAATCCTACCCTCAGCATAAATGTGATGTAGATACGGCTGGCCGGTCCAGACTTTTCTAGTTGAAACCACTGATCCATGGTTAGCTCAGTGCTGGAGAGCAGACGGGACATGGGGATAGATAGAGCTCCCAGAGTCAAAGCCCTGTCATCATCCTTCACCTGGAACAGGTGGAAGAAAAGATAAACACAATTACAGTGAAGAAATGGTTAACATGTATACATACATTTAAAGTGACCCTATTATGCTGTTTTAAAGGTTCCTGATTTTGGGTTTATATGCATCCAAGTTCAAAAAAATACTTAAATTTTCTCATTACACATCGCTTCACCGCTTTTTTCAGTGTCTGAAATAGTTCAATAAACGATTCACTCACAGAAACACCACCTTTCTGAGAGCCTACTCTGCTCTGATTGGTCAGACAGCCTAGTCTGTTGTGAGTGGTCTACCGCTTACAGCGAGTGTCGGAAACGAAACACCCATTACCATATCTGAATTTCAGCTCCAGAGGCTTCCTCAGCACATGTAGACAGTGATACGAACAGCACAACTAACAGCGTCTTCTCGACATGTCGACAACACGAACCAAGCACTTCCAGGCTTTATCTACAACTACAGTGTTTGAGGGCGGGTCAAAGTTGATGTTGTTCACGGGCAGCCAATGAAAACCTTGTGGTGGCATTATGCTAATTTGTTACAAACCCATGTAGGTTCTTTCTTTTGGGAGACAATAACTCCATTTATTGTTCACTTTGATCTTTGAAACTTTGCAGACTTTTTACATTCACAAACAGCTACATGAAAGGTAATATCAGAAAAAAGCATGATGGGGCACTTTAAATAAGCATTTGAAAGGATATTATTGCAGTTAAATCATGAAAAACATGACATCAGGTTTAAACTAATAACAATGTATATTTAATACTTTGTTTTCTCAGTGACTATACCTGGATGTCAATATCTTGTTTGCGTGGGTCCTGAATAAAAAACGTAAAGGCATCCTCCCATACTGGATTATTAGTCCCATTCACCATCTGGATTATTAATTATGAGAGAACATAATTAATAGAGTGACTTCAAAAGGTATAAATATGCCATATATTTTACATATGATGAGCGATGACTTCATACCCTGCTCTCTTTGGTGGTATCCTGCACAGAAACCTGCACCATGGGATTGGGGTCCTTATTACCTTTTTTAAACTGAATAGAAATACATCATACTGAATAACATCAATGTTTAAAGCACTTTTAACAAAACAATAGAAGAGCAATAGTGGTGCAGAATACAAACTTACAGGTAGATCTTGTGCCCGGTCCAGATAAACAGTTAAAATGGCAGCAGAAGGAGGATCTGCTGTCTTGCCAGACACCGTAATGTTTCGATTCCTCTCCAGCACCTATATTTGATAAAACATTAAGTCTAGAGATTAAAAGAGCAGAGCGGCAAATACACTGTTCAGGTAAGTCTATCAGGTAAGATCTTACTTCATTAAGGCGCTCTGCAGAGGGCAGCAGAGAGAGCCATTCTAGCTTGAGATGAACCTGACCTGATGTTGCGTCCTTTAAAGTGTACCACTAAAACCACAGTGAAAAAGCATTCCATTACTATTACAAACAATATAGACTGCACTGCTAAGACACAGAAAGGGTGGTGAAATAAATATGATCAAAAGACAGAATGATAATGGAAAGGTTTCTTGGTGTAAGAAAAAATAACATAAAAAAAGAATCAGTATAAAAGATGTACCTCATCCAAAAGAACTGCATTATTTACAATA
>RJVU01036174.1:1147005-1169631 GCA_003731715.1 Anabarilius grahami | reverse complement strand
AGACAGAGAAAGACCAAAAAAATAAAAAAAAAATATGGAAGCATTTCTCATATTAAAAATATTAATAACATTTATATTATATATTAATATTATATAATATTATATACAAACCCGATTCCACTGTACAAATTGTGAATAAAAAAGGAATGCAATAATTTACAAATCTCATAAACTTATATTTTATTCACAATAGAATATAGATAACATATCAAATGTTGAAAGTGAGACATTTTGAAATGTCATGCCAAATATTGGCTCATTTTGGATTTCATGAGAGCTACACATTCCAAAAAAGTTGGGACAGGTAGCAATAAGAGGCCGGAAAAGTTAAATGTACATATAAGGAACAGCTGGAGGACCAATTTGCAACTTATTAGGTCAATTGGCAACATGATTGGGTTTAAAAAGAGCCTCTCAGAGTGGCAGTGTCTCTCAGAATTCAAGATGGGCAGAGGATCACCAATTCCCAGAAGCCATATCTAAACATGATCCAGAAGCGCAGGTGTTTTCTCTGGGCCAAGGCTCATTTAAAATGGACTGTGGCAAAGTGGAAAACTGTTTTGTGGTCAGACGAATCAAAATTTGAAGTTCTTTCTGGAAAACTGGGACACCATGTCATCCGGACTAAAGAGGACAAGGACAACCCAAGTTGTTATCAGCGCTCAGTTCAGAAGCCTGCATCTCTGATGGTATGGGGTTGCATGAGTGCGTGTGGCATGGGCAGCTTACACATCTGGAAAGGCACCATCAATGCTGAAAGGTATATCCAAGTTCTAGAACAACATATGCTCCCATCCAGATGTCGTCTCTTTCAGGGAAGACCTTGCATTTTCCAACATGACAATGCCAGACCACATACTGCATCAATTACAACATCATGGCTGCGTAGAAGGATCCGGGTACTGAAATGGCCAGCCTGCAGTCCAGATCTTTCACCCATAGAAAACATTTGGCGCATCATAAAGAGGAAGATGTGACAAAGAAGAACTATGACAGTTGACCAACTAGAAGCCTGTAACATTCCTATTCCTAAACTTGAGCAATTTGTCTCCTCAGTCCCCAGACGTTTGCAGACTGTTATAAAAAGAAGAGGGGATGCCACACAGTGAGATTTCTCAGTTTAAACATTTGATATGTCATTATGTTGTTTTCTGAATAAAATACTGAAATTTGAAACTTCAACATCATTGCATTCTGTTTTTATTCACAATTTGTACAGTGTCCCAACTTTTTTGGAATCGGGTTTGGATTATATTTATATTATATACATTATAAATAAAATTAATCATATTTTGATCTATATATTTATAAAATGGTTAGTTCCTGTCCTTGATTCTGATTGGTCAATAGCAGTTTTATTCATGGTAAAACACGGGTTATGACCGTTTCACCCAACGGTTGTGTATCACTACACAACACCCATAGCAACCACTCTTAGTAACGTAAACCGTTTGTTCTCAATTGATATTGTTCATTGAAGCCTACTGTATTATGTAGAAGAGTATTGCGAAAAAGAGATTGAGTGAGTTTATTACCTGCATTCAGATTTAGCATTTTCCTTCAGGTCAGTTCTATGTTCTTCATAAATAAATCTATCTTGTCCTTTTAACAGTTAAGGGGTTTTCCCATGACTGACAGCGCTAGTCAAAGCATTTGTCAGTTGCGTCTTGTACCGTGTTCACAACAATTCACTCTTTTAAAAGGTGCCCTAGAACCCTTTTTTACAAGATGTAATATAAGTCTAAGGTGTCCCCTGAATGTGTCTGAAGTTCCAGCTCAAAATACCCCATAGATTTTTTTTTATTTATTTATTTATTTATTTTTTAACTGCCTATTTTGGGGCATAATTAGAAAAGCGCCGTTTCTGTGCGTGTCCCCTTTAAATGCTTGCGCTCCCCGCCCCCAAGCTCGCAACTCTATAATACTTTGCATAAAGTTCACAGCTAACCCTCAAAATGGATCTTTACAAAGTGTTCGTCATGCAGCCTATCAGATCATGTAAGTATGGTATTTATTTGGATGTTTACATTTGATTCTGAATGAGTTTGATAGTGGTCCGTGGCTAAAGCTAACATTACACACTGTTGGGAGAGATTTATAAAGAATGAAGTTGTGTTTATGAATTATATAGACTGCAAGAGTTTAATAATGAAAATAACGACATGGCTTTGGTCTCCGTGAATACAGTAAGAAACAATGGTAACTTTAACCACATTTAACAGTACATTAGCAACATGCTAACGAAACATTTAGAAAGAAAATGTACAAATATCACTAAAAATGTCATATCATGGATCATGTCAGTAATTATTGCTCCATCTGCCATTTTTCACTATTGTCCTTGCTTGCTTACCTGCATAAAGTCTGTTGATTCAGCTGTGTACAGATCCAGACGTTAATACTGGTTTGTCTAATGCCTTGAACATGGGCTGGTATATGCAAAAGTTGGGGGCGTACGTATTAATGATCCCGACTGTTGCATCACAGTCTGTGTTATGTTGAGATTCGCCTGTTCTTCAGAGGTCTTTTGCAAAAATCAAATTTACATAAGGAGGAAACAATGGTGTTTGAGACTCACTGTATGTCATTTCCATGTACAGAACTCTAATTATTTAACTAGGCCGAGGTAAATTCAATTTTAAATTCTAGGGCACCTTTAATGTAAAAGTCTTTGCTACTGACTGACACACTCGACAGTCAGTAGAAAGACAGTCTTTGCCGCCCTCTAATGGCATAATAATGTAACTTCTGTTGCTGTTTACGGTCAGGGACAATTTTTTCCGGCGGAAGGAAGACTTTTTTTATATATATATATATATNTTTATAATCTGTAATAAAATAATACCTCCCAAGAAAGTCATCCTGGTCAGGATCTTTATCAAACACTTCCAGCTCCAGCTCTTGACCAGGTACTTCATGAACAATCACCTAACAAACACACAAACACATACAGTACATATAAAATATGTGATAACTGAATTGAGCAATAATGCTGCAAAACATCTAAGATCTGGAACACATAATCTTGTCGTTATTTCTCTGAGTTTGTGCTTTTGCTCAATGCTCATCTGATCTCACATGATAGTCACATCCTGCACTATCACATTTTGTTTTTATCTTGCAGTTGCCAGCAGTTACAAGAGCTACAACACAGTAAACATCTACATAGTGTTAGTGGTTTGAAAAACCACAGCTTCCTTTTACTCAGAAATGTGACACTTTTTCAGCAGTTAACTGATTACACTGATCACATGCTACCAATACATATCTCTGACCTCGTACATCTCCCTCCACTGAGGATTAAGGTTGTTGTCCACGTGGTGAGAGGTGAAGGTCTGCGTTCCCACCCGTAGCACTGCATACGGGTCAGACTTCCCAGATATCACGCCTTTCATGTAGTTATCCTTGGCAGCAAGGTTTTCTGCCTCCAGCAAGTGGATACGCACAATACCCTGTGGGAAAACACAAAACAAATGTAAGAGGAGTGCATGAGGTATGTCTATATTAGCATATGTATTAATGGAAATGAGAAACACGCCCTTGCAGTTCAACATTATGAAGCAGCTACACTGGACAAACATGCATGAAGAAACTATGGAGTATTAAGTACATTTGATGGATCTTGAATAGTTAAAATGGAGGTTAATATAGTTAAATACTCCATTAGAGCACAGTGAAGTGTTACCCGTGGCAGAGGGGAACGCAGCTGTGCTACGTGCAGGTTGGCCACCAAAGGCACAGTGAGACGATTGGGGAGAACCAGGAAAGAGGCGATTGCATCCATTATCATAGTGTCCGACATGGCACTGAAAATGAATGCAAGGGGTTCGTACAGAGAAAATGGAACACAAACAAAATACATTTGAACTATTTGACAGCATGGCTTCTGGGTGATTATAATGGGTTAAGCTATGAAAAATATGAATGACTGCATGTTTCCCTACTTTATTTGAATAGAGGGAAGCAGACTGAATAATCAGAACAGTGCTCTACTGATTATCAATGAATGAAGCATATGAGAAGAAAGAGTTACAGTATTAATAGGTCTAGTGGAGTTGTTGTATATCTGAATCATAAACACAAAAGAGAACGATGATACAAAACAAATGCACTCACTTCAAACCAGGTATGTCTAATAAATTGGTGAGGCCAGTCCAGTTGATGTCAAGTTTCTATGGGGAATTGAAGTAGAAACAAAGAGTAATAAGTAGTAATTATTATGATGTAATACAGTAATTAAAATTAGGGATGCACCAATACCATTTTCTAAGGACCGAGTACGAGTACCGATACTTTTTTGTAGTACTCGCCGATACCGATGCCTATACATTTATTAATTTCTCTCTCTCCCTTTTTTTTTTTTGGGGTGATGTTGCAGCTTTCCAAGCACAACACAGTGAGACTAATGGATGTAGGACAGCTTCTTTATTATTACTCTAATGAAAAAAGTAATAATTTTTATGTGCTTGTCACAAACTTCAAGAACAAAAATTTCACAGTGTCCAATAACCTTCAAAGGGCATAATTACCAATATATATATAATTGTATATAATACAGAGATACAATTAAATAAACTTGTTTTTCAGATACAGTAGGTTTACTTACCATGTACCATATTTACCATTTAACATATTTTGTTGTTTTATTAACATTAATGACAAATATAGGCTACGGTCCCTTTAAGACCGAATCCATAAATACTGACACATCCTGTTTTCACCCAAATGTTTACGTCCACTTGAGCCATAACCGACTGTATTTACGTGAAATACTCCACACGATGGACATTTTGACAACAACGTGTGCATTTGACCATTCAGGCGCGAGGAGAACTGATCACACGCGAGAGAGACAGAGTGCTTCTGGTCTGTCATTCAGCATGATTCCGCCTATCCCACCTTCACTAATCGATAACAAATTGTGATTTAAAGCATGCAGTTCGCAATGTGTGGGTTGTCATCATTAATTTTTAGGTATTTCCACACCTCTGAGGCTGACATTGTTTCTGCTGCTGCCGCCGGTGTCTCTGTGCACGGAAAATTCTGTCAGTTACGTCACGTGAGGTATTGGTCTTTGGTATTTTTACGAGTAGCCTACGAATACAAGTACATGAGCTTAGTATCGGCATCGGTGCATCCCTAATTAAAATGTAAAACAGTTGACTAACCGGTCTGCGAATGAAGAACATGGTGACGGCTCCAACAAGAGGAACATCTCCAATTAAAGGTTCCAAGATCACCCTCAATTTTCCATGGAGCTATAGAAAGAAGGACGCTGGTTTCAGTCAATGAGTCTTTTATCTGTTAACTTTAATCCCATTGTCCTCTTTCTCACCTGAATGCCTTTCACCCCAGCTTTACAGAAGTACTTCTTCACCTCAACGTTAATCTCCACATCTCCAGCATAACTGCATCAGAGCCCAAAAGTTTTAAATATAAATATAAAGCCAGAGGTTCACAACATTCCAAGACCCATTTTTTGGCCCAAAAGGTCTTGTGACTTTCCATGTGACAGAATTGAGACGTACACTTTAATATTACACAGCCAGGAAATTATAAAAATATTATAATATAGTTCATGGGCAGCACTCTGACTCGCAGCGCAGTTGTGCTTTGGGTGACCCAAGCTCGAATCCCTAGGGTTCGTACGGACACTGTAAAATGAAATTCCAGGACTTTCAAAGACTTTTCAAGCACTACTTTTTTTCTTTACTTTTTTTTAAGGACTACAATCATAGATCTCACTTATCAAACAAGATCTTTATTATCTTTCAAATTAAATTCTCAAAATGGTACAAATAAAGTGCAGCACATGCAATTACTGTGGTAACATTAACCATTGAAAGGATACTATGACAAAGATATCGTTTTCATAATTCAAACTGATTTTTTTTTCATATATTCCCATGAATATATGATTGACCTGAAGAATGAAAGCTGTATCATATACTTGGATATTTATATGAGCAATATCACGCTCATAGCCATGCAAAATGGCTCTATATGTATATCAGTCAGGCTGCAGCATTAATTTGATGTGAAAAGATTGTTTTATAGATAAAATTAAACACTAATATCATATATATTGTCTTTCAATAATTCAAGCACTTTTCAAGTACCTTTTCATAAATATGGCTGTTTTCAAGGGTTTTCCAGGACTTAAATTTCCAAAAGTCAAATTCAAGTACTTCAAGCACTTTAAGCACCTTGTACGAACCCCACCACTTTGCTTCCTGTCCACTCACCATTATTCTAATAAAAGCAAAAAAACACCCAATATTTAAATAAAAAAGAAAAAAATAGACTGTTGAGAACCTGTTTGCCAAAAAGTTGAGAACCTGTTTGCTAAGAAAGAGACCAAGGACACTACCTGATGTAAAGATCCAGTATCACCTGACGCTTATCATACTCAGTGTAGGCCTTCACCCCAACTACCTTCATAGCCTGTAAGAAAAAAAAAGATATATATATTTAGACATCTTAGTCAATAGCCTGCATTTAAAAAAATATCTCTGGCAAGCAGAAATTGAGAATCAAATGTAAATATGAGAAATATATGCAAATAACTTTTATCAGAAACAGATTTGTATACCCTGTCGCCCAAGTCAACTTTGGTGAAGGTGAGAGTTTGCAGGTGAGCGCTGGCGGATCGGATCGAAGGGGCAATAGTCTCCACCAGCAGCTTTTCCAGATATTGTCCAATAAACGGCCAGGCCTGCTGCAATATCTGAGAGAGGATAGTTACAAACAATAAGAACTGGTAGAGACTCACGAAGATGGCAGTATCAAGTCAATGAAGACATTTTTGCTTCATAGAAAATATATTATATAAGGTTTGGAACAACTTAAGGATGGGTAAATGATGAGAGAATTTTAATTTTTGGGTGAACTATTCTTCTGAAGTTTGTCAGTCAAACCACAGACAGAAACCACAAGAACTTGTGGTTGCCATTTGAGGAAGAACACAAGAACCCTATAGAGCAGTTCTTTCTTTATCAGACTGCTGCACTCAATAAACTAATGAAATCCTTTTTAGATTGAGTATCATTAAAATATAGATTGATTTTCTATACATTTGAGCAATAACTTAAATGTGTGCTGTTCAGCTTCACAGCAAAAATATGATTAAATAAAATTACAAAACCTGCATCTTAACAGATGATGGGTGGAACTTGTTGGGTGTTTGCAAATGTCATCAAATCAAGCAACGTTTAAGAGCAGTGTGTGTTTGTAGTGAACTTTGAAAGCACAACCCACAATCAACCCTCCCCATTCTCACTCTTCAAACTTAAGAGGTTACTTGAGGCAAACCTTTGAAGCCTGAATCCTGACAACAAGCCTGGTGTGCAACAATAATCTGTGAAATGTCTTTCCTGGTACTCTGAGAAGCTCTTCTATGTGAATAGACTAATGAAATCTCAAAGACAGTTTTAAATCTTTGTGCTCTAAAAGGAGAAAGAATGAAGGAATCAGGAAGATCATGTGGTAGTGAGTGTGGTAGTATGTTTTGCAATAAGGTTTTGCAATGCTGTCTGTGGGTCCTTTATTCTAAAATAAGGCCTATTATGCCGATGACAACAGAGACATCACTAACTTAACAGACATTATGCAAAAACTGGAACGCTGTCAAACTGTTCAACTATTTATCTGCAGGGACTGAATTTGAAAACATACACACTGTGCCCTCGGGAACATGGAGAAGTGAGAACAGCAGCTGCGGTCACATGCACATTTGTGTATTTGAGCACAGAGTTTAATACCTTGTTCATCCATTCAACCTTTTCCACATCAGGGAAGTTCACCTGTGGAAAAACAAGGAGTACATTTTGACTTCCGATGTCAACACATATAACAGATCACTTTAACATGCTGTATGCAAGGAGACCTCTTATTTTGTACACTGTAAGTAAATACCGTGAAGGTCGAGAGCTGTTGTTAACAAAACAGCAGCCTTTTCCAGGGAAGAGATCAGCTGTGCATACGCAGGAATATTACATTCTGCCAGTTCTTGAAAATACTGTCATTCTTGCACAAAAATACTTGTAAATGTTTAACAAAATGCATATGGCAATGGTTGATCATAATAGTAAGAAGAAAGAATCTAAAGAGAGGGTGAATAAAGTATGGGCAGTGCTAAACAAATATTTAGTGGCAAAGGAAACCTTGATTAAAGGTCATCTCTGATTTCAGATTAAATGTTTAACAGTAAATAAATAAATAATACATTTAAAATAATACAATTAAATTAAAATAATAAAGGTAAAAAGGTAATAATGTAAAAATCCTTGATCCTCTACAGAAGTGATTCCCAACCAGGAACTTTGAGATATACATTTTTAATATCTAAAAAATATATAATAAATGTATACATATGCATATATAAATACCATGGACAAATGTAGATTAAAATATATGTAATACATATTTACATGCATATATAGGCTATGTAAAGACACCGGAAAAGGTAGATTTCTGCAGCAGTGCTCTTTAAATTTAAACACAGAATTTGTAAGAGGATGTGGGTAGGTTTATACATTTTTTTTTTTTTTTTAAATCAGTTAAAGCCACTATGTTCAAGCAACTGAAGTATGTGAAGAAAGTGGCACCACTGTTTCTCTGAGCACAAGTCAAACTTTTCCAAACAATTTTCAACTTCTTCATGTTTCCTATCACCCCCTCACCAAATTCTTCCTGCAAATGGCTCATTTTGCCATTTCGCTGCTGGTGACTCAGCCCCATGAGATTGGATACTTCAATGTCCAAATATAGCAAGGGCTGGACTGACTTTGGAATGTAATGAAGTTAACGTGGAACGGAGGAAGAAAGGAGGGAGAAGAGAAGAATATAAACATTGACTGCGTCAGAGATCATGTAGAATGCTTATGAAAGGGACACAACTGTAAAAATGTAATGGGCAGAGGTGGCTGAAAGCAGTTCTCACCATGATGATGTTGAAATGCAGGGGCATGATCATGCATTTTTACTGAAGATAATGTTGCAATATTGTTATAAATACAGCACCAAAACTATGAGCTCCTTGTTAACAAAATGAAACAAACCTTTTGGACCCAAAAATCAGATGAGTGAAGCACACTTATCTCACTATAATGACTAGGCAGAATAGTTCAATTAATAATCTTACTAATAAGAATACAAATGTTACTACTACAAACTGGAATACACATTAATGGTGCCTAACAAACAGGACACCGTCTCTATTCAATTACTGCTGGGAAGCCTTGAACAGATACCAGCAATTATTTTAATATAACTAACTAAAGAATAAGTACTGGCACCCTGTTACTAGTAAAACTGTAATAGGTAGGCCTACTAGCAACTGGAATGTATACTTGGCAGAAGTGGATAGTTAATATCTGAATTACAGGTCACCATTAATCTTAAGAGGTAAATGTAATTGGTTACCAGTCAGGCCTATACTTACTAGTTAATGGGATAGTGACTAGTAGCAACCTAGCAGGAATATACACTAACATGTAATGATAAATATGTTTTAGTGATCTTATTACATACTAGAATGCATATGTCAGAAGTGAATAGTTGATATCTGAACAACAGATCTAAAATTCAATGGTAAATGCATTTGGTTAGCAGTTACAAATGGGATATTTATATGGGATAGTGACCAGTAACAGATATATGTACTAGCATGTAACTAATACGTTTTAGTGACTAATTTAATAGATGCTAGTCACTATTGGAATAAGTAGTATAATGAATAGTTACTACTGGATTAGCTACGTACCAGTAACATTGAAAATAGATGTTAAAGAAATACCTATAATTTGTTTCACAAGTGTGTAATTATGATTAAAAATTTTCATAGGTTGAAGAAGAAGGAATGGGATTGTTTTAATAGCTAACAAATTGGACTGAAAAAGAAGGGGAACAAACATTAAAATCATAAGAGTAACACGAAATCAGTCTTTCAGTGCCTCAAGAGCACCCAAATATACACTTTTTACGCTTATTGTAGACAAAAATAGGCCTAATAGCAAGAAGCAGCATTATAAACCCTGCATGTATTTCTATCTGCGCAAAGATTTAATACATTTGCTGCAGTGGTGAACTGTTGACAACCAGAACGATACCAATTATGGTATAAAAACGCTTACCCATGCCGGTAAGTCCCGTTTACTTTTAAACACCCGTGTTGGTATTACATCCTGCTCATTCTCCAAAACATACATCGCGCTTTGCAGTCGCGCTTGTTTTCCATCGCGACTGTGTTTCCATCCCGTATACACCAGAAGACCGAGCAAAACTAAACTGATACTGAATCCGAAATATCCAGCCAGGTAGACTGGCAGTAAGGCACCGACGCACTTTCCAAAGGACCAGAGAACTGACACGGCTTGCTTTCCAGCGGAATCGTGGGGTAGGGCCGAGCCCGCAGCCTCCGCAGAGGCACCCGCTCTCGGCTCTGCATCATCAGATGACATCGGCTCTTTCTGCATCAAATCCTTCACTGTGAGCGGTTCCGCGCTAGACACTATAAACAAATCAACACAGCTCAAACCGAACGAGCGCTATACACGTATGATTAAATATAAGCAGAAAATGTCTCATAATTTGTCACTCTACAAAAAAACAGCACCGACGTCAGCTCCTTTTCAGCTGAAAGTTGTGGATTTGTAGTTTGCTTTTGAGAGAGAAGGGCGTGTAGGGGCGTGTTTTGGAGGCTTCAGCCCTCCTCGGTTCATGTTAAATCCACACCGAGAACCTCAAGTGCCTGGGTGTGAGATAATGCACATATGGTCTTCCTGAAGACGGCAGCTGTAAACTCGCCCATCATTTACCAGTCACTGAAGCCCTGTTATATGTTATGGTGTGCGCTACAGAAAACGCTAAAAGCGAAATTAAAGTTCCAAAGAAAAATATTGTACATTAACGTGGGTGTTTACAAAGTACTGTCATGTGACAAACCACTGCGGTGTGCTCTCGTGCGTGCTAAGTGGAAAATGGATTTTACTTAATGAAGTGTAGGCTAACAGAAACGAACATTTGTCAAACAATAAAAACTGAGTGCAAAAAGTAGTCATCACCGAGATTATGTTGCTACGCAAAACCGCAAGTGAGATTAAATCTGTAGTATTACTACATATTAATGCAACAGTTTGATTAAGCTTAAATCAATGTACGGCATTTTCTATCATACAATTATTCTGCCTAAAGACCAAAGGTAAAGTCAAGACTTAATACCACCCTGCGGTCAGATTGATAAAAGCACTGTTGATTTACTCTCCAATAGCGATTTAAAATATGACATGCACTAAAAATCCGCATTATGTTAAAAGCTGCTGCAGTTACACCAGTGGTTCTCGACCTGCCAGCAGGGGGCCTCAAAATGACTTAAAACAAGCTACAACTATTTGGTTGTTTTTTAACATGTACATTGTGAACTATTTAATGTATTTTTAGGACTATGCGCCTTTTAAATGTTTTTATTGGAATTATGTGTGCATAAGCTACTGGATGCTTGAATTTCCCTAAAGGGATGAAGTATTATTCAACATTGATTTGACTGCACTGACACTATTGGATAACAATGACAGAACTGCTTTATAGATGAAATTGATCTTGACAAGTGAACCAAATCCACACTGGACTGAATTTCAGACACCATTACTGTATAGCTGAAATGAGCCGTTCACACTGAATAATTTCTGTAATCACTGTAAAGCTGCTTTGAAATAATCTTGTATAAAGCACTAAATAAACGGTGGCTCGACTATGAAGGTGTCATGAAGTCAAAAAGGTTGAGAGCCACAGCTATATACACATTAAACTACATTGCAAACCAATAGCCAGACATTAAAGGTGCCCTAGAATTTTTTTTTAAAAGATATAAGTCCCCTGAATATAACATGTCCCCTGAATGTGTCTGTGAAGTTTCAGCTCAAAATACCCCATAGATTTTTTTTTATTCATTTTTTTAACTGCCTATTTTGGGGCATTATTATAAATGAGCCGATTCAGGCTGCGGCCCCTTTAAATCTCGTGCTCCACGCCCATAGAGCTCGCGCTTGCCTTTAACAACATAAAAAAAGTTAAAACAGCTAATATATCCCTCAAAATGGATCTTTACAAAGTGTTCGTCATGCATGTCTAATCGCGTAAGTAGTGTTTATTTGGCTGTTTACATTGATTCTGAATGAGTTTGAGGCTATGCTCCGTGGCTAAAGCTATTACACACTGTTGGAGAGATTTATAAAGAATGTTATGCATTATACAGACTGCAAGTGTTTAAAAATGAAATAGCGACGGCTCTTGTCTCCGTGAATACAGTAAAAAAACGATAACTTTAACCACATTTAACAGTACATTAGCAACATGCTAACGAAACATTTAGAATTTACAAATTTCACTAAAAATATATCATGAATCATGTGTTATTGCTCCATCTGCCATTTTTTGCTATTGTGCTTGCCTAGTCAGTTGATTCAGCTGTGCAGATCCAGACGTTCTGCCCTTGTCTAATGCCTTTCATAATGTTGGGAACATGGGCTGGCATATGCAAATATTGGGGGCGTACCCCAACTGTTATGTAACAGTCGGTGTTATGTTGAGATTCGCCTGTTCTTCGGAAGTCTTTTAAACAAATGAGATTTATATAAGGAGGAAACAATGGAGTTTGAGACTCACTATGTCATTTCCATGTACAGAACTCTTGTTAACTATGCCAAGGTAAATTCAATTTCTCATTTGAGGGCAACCTTTAACACTATGCCTGGAAATGGCAGCTCTGCATTATGTCATACTATGAAATTCTGTAGCAATTTAATTGGTTTTAAATTAGTGTAAAATTAGCCTTAGCAATTTCTTCAAGATGAACTGAGTGGCAAAGGGAAAAAGAGTAAGCACAATTAAACCCAATAACAGTAAACAAATTTACAATCTTGACCAATGTTTTACGCACTCTTCGTCCTGCAAAACCCTTAGACTTGTAATTAATATGAACAGTGCACTTCAGACACAAGACAGTAGGGCAATTAATTTTTTTTTAAACCAAAAGGATTTATTGAAGACATTAACAAAAAACACGCTGAGCTGACAGGTCTGAGGAATGTCCAAAAACAGTTCACATGGTCATCAAGACCAGGATGCTTCCGCAGAACCAGGTGATGGAAAACCAGATCCTCATTCAGAAGAAAGCAGGCCTCATTGATGGTGAATGAGTAGAGCTTCAGTTGGGCTTCCAGCAGACTCTTGCTGAGGAGATTGAAGTGGAGGAGCACTCTCAGCTTCAGCGCACGGGGTCCGCTTTACTTAGACCTCTGCCTCATCTTTCGCCTTTTACGCTTCAGCCTAAAACCAAAACAAACATGGACTGTCAACTTTATGCTTATTCCAGTGCAGTAGGGACAAAGATACAGCCAATTTGGTAACTCACCTGCGCATACGCTTCTTTCGCCACTAAAAGAAAGCACAATCATTAATAAACTGGAATTCATTAGGATTTTCACACGAACATCGCAAGCAATTAAGCGAAAAACTGCACATGCGTATTAGCAACTAGCGGCCTGGATGCATTTTGCCCAAATCGCCATGCCGCATGGCCATTCGGGCAAAATGCAAGAAAACAAAGCGACTAGGAATGATTCCAGTTAAAATAAAATGCCATTTAACTGAAAGCGCCACCAATTAAAACAAGCGGCAGCTGCAAACAACGTGGTGCACAATATGTCCTGCTAAACAACCGTCTTAGCAGGCTAGTCTAGTAGGCCAGAGTACACAACCGCTAGGGACTATTCCACATGCCAAAGAAAAAAAAACAAAACAAAAGCAAAACACTTAGACACAAACGGTAACAGCGTAAATACTATAAGTAATAAGTGTTATATTTGCTAATATTAGCATCCCAGTTGCTATCAAGACTAGCCAGATGACGAGAACCTCCATTTAACATTACACATTAAAGTTACGCTTACCTTCGCTCTCATGATGAGAAGATGGTTCTGTAAATAAACATATAATGTTAAAGATATAGCTGGATGGTACGTAAAAGTCTTGGATTACTATGGATTGTATGAGATGTTAACACAAGATCAGCGGACACTTCCTCACCTCGTCAAGCGATAGCAACGACTCAAGAGAACGTCATGAGGAGGACGGGCTCTTTTATACGTCTCGATTGCGTCATTTTTCAGCGACTGTGAAAGAAACGCGCGCTACACCTGTCAATAATCTTCATCGCATTTACACATCGGTTAACGTTCAGTGCGTTTACATTGTACTTTTGATTAATTTTTAGCAGTTATTTTTGTAACGCACAAGCCGTGTTTATGAAACAAGGTCTGAACTAAAGAAAATACAATAAAGTATATTTATTGTTAAATTAATAATATTATGAATTTTATATTCAAATTAGTTCCATATTAAAATAGGTGTAGTGACCACTGATCTATAATAGTCATACAGTTGTGGTCAGAATTATTGGCACCCTTGATAAATAGCTATCAAAGAAAAATAATCTGCATTGTTTATCCTTCATAAAATTAGCAAAAATCTAACCTTTCATTGAAGGAAAAGAATTGAAAGTGGGGGCGAAATCACATTATGAAATAAATGTTTTTCTCCAAAACGTGTTGGCCACAATTATTGGCACCCTTTATTCAATGCTTTTTGCAACCTTTTCTCAAGAGAACAGCTTTGAGTTTTCTCCTATAATGCCTGATGAGTTTGGAGAGCACCTGACAAGAGATCAGAGACCATTCCTTCATGCAGAATCTCTCCAGATCCTTCAGATTCCCAGCTCCATGCTGGTGCTTCTTTTCTTCAGTTCACTCCACTCATTTTCTTTAGGGTTCAGATCAGGGGACTGGGATGGCCATGGAAGAAGCTTCATTTTGTGCTCAGTGACACATTTTTGTGTTGGTTTTGATGTTTGTTTTGGATCACTGTCCTGATGGAAGATCCAACCATGGCCCACTATTGGATTTCTAGCAGAAGCGGTCAGGTTTTGATTTTTTATCTGTTGGTATTTGATAGAATCCATGATACCAAGTATCTGAACAAGATGTCCAGGACCTCCAACAGAAAAATAGGCCCACAACATTAAAGATCTAACAGTATATTGGACCGTGGGCATGGGGTACTTTTTATCCATGTGTGCACCAAACCCATCTGGTGGGTTTGCTGCCAAAAAGGCTCTTTTTTTAGTTTCATCTGACCATAGAAGCCGGTCCTGTTTGAAGTTCCAGTCTTGTCTGACAACTGAAAATGCTGGAGATTGTTTCTGGATGAGAGCAGAGGATTTTTCTTGAAACAGTCCCGAACAACTTGTGGGGATGTAGGTGCTGTTTTTTTTTTTAGGCTTTCTGAGACTCAAGACTCAACTAATCTCTGCAATTCTCCAGCTGTGATCCTTTCACACTTTCCTCCTCACCATAGGATGATTTAGACACACATCCTCTTCCAGGCAGATTTGTAACAGTCCAGTCCTTTTTGTCTTTAGCCCAGGCGAGACGCTTCTGCCGCTGTCTGTTGTTCAAGAGTGGCTTGACACAAGGAATGCGACAGCTGAAACCCATGTCTTGCATATGTCTGTGCGTAGTGGTTCTTGAAGCACTGACTCCAGCTGCAGTCCACTCTTTGTGAATCTCCCCCACATTTTTGAATGGGTTTTGTTTCACAATCCTCTCCAGGGTGCGGTTATCCCTATTGCTTGTACACTTTTTTCTATGTGTCTTCACAGTCTTCCCCATGATTGTGTAGCCTACAGAACTGGGCTGCGTTCCAGTTCGGTTTTTAAATGCCCTTCCCTCGCTAACTTCCCTCGGTCTCGTTGACTCGGATGTACGTCATTGCTTACGTTGCACGAGTGCCCACTTCTGGCGGAACCTATGCAATGGGCTGAACTGGAACGTCCTAAGCCCTCGATCACTTGGAATCCGCAATGGAGCTGATTTATTATTTATTTTTTCCCCTTACAAATTTGTTTAATACAGCATTCTATATGTATATCTGTGTTTTAAATGTAAAAAAAAATAATTATTATATCATAGAATTGTTTGTGGTAGGGTAAATTAAACACGATATGCGGTGGCGTCATAATCGTGTTGCATTGTGGGTTATGGAGCTGCCTGAAGTGTACATGTGAAGTAGACTCGCTCCCTCGGTTAAAATCGAGGGAGCGAGGGTCTGTCCATGTAATCTTCCCTCGTCTACTTCACAAAGTGGAACGCACTTCAAAATGGCAGCAGGGATTCCCCGAGGGGAAGTGTTTAGGGAAGTTCGCGAGTGCGTGTCTAAAACTGGAGTGGAACGCAGCCCTAGACTGAGAGACCATTTAAAGGCCTTTGCAGGTGTTTTGAGTTAATTAGCTGATTAGAGTGTGGCACCAGGTGTCTTCAATATTGAACCTTTTCACAATATTCTAATTTTCTGAGATACTGCATTTGGGATTTTCCTTAGTTGTCAGTTATAACCATCAAAATTAAAAGAAATAAACATTTGAAATATATCAGTCTGTGTGTAATGAATGAATATAATATACATTTTTCACTTTTTGAATGGAATTAGTGAAATAAATCAACTTTTTGATGATATTCTAATTATATGACCAGCACCTGTATATATGCATAAACTCAGTAAAAAAAGAAATGTCCCTTTGGATTGAACATTTTAATAATTTGGAGCAATTTGATACTCTGACATATTTGGAAATATTCTTAATTTTTTCTTGTTTTTTAAAAAAAAAACAACGATTTGTAGTATAGATAGTCTATATATCTATATAATGCCTATGACCAGCTTTACGATTTTGCTACAGTATTTGACCATTCAACTTAAAAAGCTAGACAGATACCAGAGGAGTTTTAGGAGGTGTAGTTGGAGCAAAAACAAATACAGTAAATTAGTAGAAAAATAAAATGTGTTGGCTGGAGAACAATGCATTTTTAATATAATATTATAGTAATTTATATAAAACTGTGGACCAACAACCAATTACCTCCAACACATTTAATCAAGGATTTTCCCTGTTAATGTACAAAAGGCCTAAGATGTATTTGAGCACTTGAGCTACTCTCAATGTATGAATGTTGCCTTACATTAAAATAATACAAATAATGGCATTCATTTTAAAGAAAAAATTGCATAACTGTTTTAGCAAAACATTTCACAAAACGTTAGATTTAAAATGAAAAATGTGGACACTTCTAGTCAAATTTAGTAGTCCATAGTATGAACTACACTTATGGATACTCTACTAGGACCTGTGTGAACTGGAAAGGAAATGACTTCATACATCCAGTTAAATTACCTTGGTTAAGAGATTGCAGGAATAGCTCAGATTAATTATCTCTAATTTAAGAAAAGGTATAATGTCATTGGTTTTGCAGATGCCAGCTATTTGGTTTGAAATTTTGTATCTACTGACATTTAAACAACTTTTACTTTTGGGGCCACTGTTTATCGCATGTTTGCATTCTGATGGATCCTTGCATTACAGTTGTCTATAAGTATGTAAGGATATCCACATAATAAAATCACAGATATATTTTTTACACATATATTTGAGTGCTTAAATTGAAACAAATCAGGCTCTGATCCATAAATTGGCTAATTAAATTTATTAGATGAACGCTTAAAAAATGGCAGGATAATTTGGTCAGTCAGTTTAGTCAATAAACAATGGTTTCATGAGTCAGACAAATAAGCTGAAGGGAAGATCTACATTGAAACAGACTCTGGAAAAGCATTTTTGTAGTTTGTACTAGAAAATGAATGCTTAATGTCATCTAACAGAATTCAAAGCTTACCAAATTGTTTAACAGTGCTTCCATTGTGGTTGTTTTGCTATATTTAAGTTGTAGTGAGGCAGTTACCATTCCAAAGACTCGTTACAGGTCATCAACACAAACTATGATCATTTCCCAACTGACGAAAAAAAAAAAAAAAAAAACTTCAACCGTTAACAGATTTCAAACAGGGATCTCATCTGCATGGACATGAATGGCACTTCACAGCAATGCTGCATAAACAGTGCCACCATTACACTTTTATTGTTCATGATGGCTTGTACAATGACAGAGAGGGTCAAAAGAACCCCAGCACTCGCCTCCTGTAAACACGGTTGGACAGTATCTACCTGCTCATCCGTACACTCCTCTATCTAAGAGTTGCAGCTGCTCCGGAGAGCAGCCTCGTTCAAAGACAACCAAATGCATGTAAACTGCACAAACCCTGTAGCAGTCTTATATAACTAATGAGGAGGTATTCAAAAATACAGAAGGCTTGGCTGGTAGGCCTCTCAGTGGGGCAGGTCATAATTAGCTTTAACTGTTCTGTTCTTTGGGCTGTGCAGAGGCTCTGTCAGTCAGCTTGGTTGGCAGTGGGAGTCTATGCAGCAGCTTCGCTCTCAGCCTCCACTGGTTGTCCTGTAGCACTCTCCACATTTTTGGATGCCTAGGGACAAGGAAAATTATGCAAATTTGGTCACAGTCCCTTTAAGGCAAGTCATTTCACTCAGCAGCCATCTTTGAAACACCTCTTGGGCAGCTATTTAAGTCATGCAAATACAGCTCCAATCTCTTTGAATGGGGAAACATAAAATTCTCCAAAGCTGTTCACCAAGCTTATGATTACATTTCATATTTGAAATCACCAATTAAATCTGGCAACAACTGTATCATAAATTTTGTTTCTAAACACACAAAACATGACAAAAAATGCATCTCAGAACACTGACCATTTTTATAGCAACCGAAGCTTCTAACGGAAGCTGCAGTGACGCAATGACTTTACCAATTGGTGATAGGCTCTTTTATTTAGAAGTCGGGACTTATTCCGCAATATTGCACAGTGCACCTTCTCCCATTCATAGTAACATGAGTGCACAGTCTTTGTATATCTAAAGTCTTTGATACGGTCTCTTATTCACAACAAAGTACCATTACAAATTGTGTAAGCAGCTGTTGACACAACCAACCTTCTTTTTCTTCTTCTTCTGTGCCTTGCGGCTGGCTGAGCTTTGCAACAATGCCTGTGGGGGAAAAAAAACATGGCTCATTGTGTAGACCAGGTTTTCAAACTTTTTGTTGCCAAGAACACCCAAATGTGTGTCCAATGTTCCTTTCAAGAGACCCCTTTACTAAAATAGTAAATAGAAACAGTAAATTAAAAATTGTCCAAACTATTATTTAGCAAAAATTCTGGTTTGTTTTTATATACATAGATAAATAAATACAATGTAACAAAGCTACAAACAAAGTAAGGTAACAGTAGTATTCAGGTATAGAAATGTAATAATTAAATGTAACAAGACTATAGTGTATACCAGGGTTCCTCAAATCCAGCCCTGGAGGGCCACTGTCCTGCAGAGTTTAGCTCAAATCATGATCGAACTCACTTACCTGAAATTTTCTATCAACTCTGAAGAGTCAGTCTAGCTTGTTTAGGTGTGTTTTGATTAGGGTTGTAACTAAACTCTGCAGGGTAGTGGCCCTTCAGGACCGGATTTGAGGAACGCTGCTGTATACTGTGTAAATTAAATATAGATTAATCTTCGTTAAAGCTGTGTTTTGTTGTTTGATCAACATCAATGACTTAGACAGCAGCAGGTATTTATAGGCTGCTGTCACTTTAAGACCTGATGCATGGATCCAATATAATAATAAACATCCCAATTTCTTTCTCAACTGTTTATGTTTACTTAGAGGGATAGTTCACCCAAAAATGAAAATTTGATGTTTATCTGCTTACCCCCAGAGCATCCAAGATGTAGGTTACTTTGTTTCTTCAGTCGAACACAAATGATGATTTTTAACTCCAACCGCTGCTGTCTGTCAGTGGTATAATGCAAGTCAGCGGGAACTTTGACTATAAGAGTAAATAAAACACGACAGACAAATCCAAATGAAACCCTGCGGCTCATGACGACACATTGATATCCTAAGACACGAAACAATCGGTTTGTGTGAGAAACCGAACAGTATTTATATAATTTTTTACCTCTAATACGCCACTATGTCCAACTGCATTCAGCACTCGTTTAGTGAGGTCTGATCGCGCTCTGACAACGGCAGTGATGTCTATGGCGGCATTATAATGCCAATAATAACCGAGCGCACAACTGATGCTTGCGCGCGCAGTAAATCACTTCCGCGAGAGGATAACAGATCTGCACGCGAGGAAACGGGAGCCCGCGAGCTCATTTTAAACCTGCGCGCGCGCATGACATCTCCACTGCGCGCAGATCAAGCCCTCGTGTGCTCGGACACAACTCGCAGCACGCGCGTCATCCCTTCCCACACTCGCGCTCGATCTTCTATTTCGCTCGCGCGAACACTTTTGATTTTTGACAGTCGTGGGGCGGGACTTTACTTATTTCAGTGTAACCTCACATGTCATTGGTCAATTCAGTTTTTCCGGAAGTCTGTTGTGATTGGACGCCTGTTGTAAAACGATTAGACATGGCTTCATCAATGGACCAGATGCAAGTGGGTTAAACTTTATTTATTGACTGATTGATTGCATTATTATTATAATATGTCCTTACCAGATACTATATTAACTTGATTTATTATTATTTTTAAGGAGCTGTAGCTGCTGGGGAAAAATGAGAACACATTATATTTGCTGTAGTTCACCGCTACATTACCACTATACTTCCACTAAACAGCATCTATGTTTACCCAGCCAAAATTATATCAGTTCTGACAACTTCAGAAATGTGAAAAGTGTCCATTAAATAGTTGTAACTATGATTCTAAATTCAAAATTGGTTCATGTGGCTTTGGATGAAAGAGAAATCAGTAAGCAAGAGTTGTTGTGCAAGCTTTTTGTTATCATTCTTTGTCAGTTTAATATATTGTCAGGTTAATATATTTTCCATTAAATACAGTTTCAGCACCCATTGAAAAGTTACAGCCGTAAGACCTTCGTTAATCTTCAGAACACAAATTAAGATATTTTTGTTGAAATCCGATGCCTCAGTGAGGCCTGCATAGCCAGCAATGACATTTCCTCTCTCAAGATCCATTAATGTACTAAAAACATATTTAAATCAGTTCATGTGAGTACAGTGGTTCAATATTAATATTATAAAGTGACAAGAATATTTTTGGTGCGCCAAAAAACAAAATAATGACTTTCAAAACATTGCTTCATGAAGCTTCGGAGCGTTATGAATCTTTTATGTCGAATCAAGATTCGCGTGTCAAACCGCCAAACTGCTGAAATCACGTGACTTTGGTGCTCCGAACAGCAGATTCCATACGCTGATTCATAACGCTCCGAAGCTTCCTGAAGCAGTGTTTTGAAATCGGCCATCAATGTGAATAAGTCATTATTTAGTTTTTTTTGCCGCACCAAAAATATTCTCGTGGCTTTATAATATTAATATTGAACCACTGTACTCACATGAACTGATTTAAACATGTTTATAGTACCTTTATGGATCTTGAGAGAGGAAATGTCATTGCTGGCTATGCAGACCTCACTGAGCCATCGGATTTCAATAAAAATATCTTAATTTGTGTTCTGAAGATTAACGAAGGTCTTACGGGTGTGAAACGACATGAGGGTGAGTAATAAATGACAGAATTTTCATTTTTGGGTGAACTAACATTTAAATTCACAGTAAGTACAGTGCACAGTATAAATGAGTAGGCTACAACTGACCACATCTGAACATAATCTTATTAAAAAACTAAAAAAAAAACTCAAACTAAATGTGTCTTAGATATAAAGATTAATTTCTAAATTGGGTTTCAGAGGGGTATGATCATTCATACTGAGTACTGTATCTTAACTTTAACTGTAACTTTTCAATGGGTGCTGAAACTGTATTTAATGGAAAATATATTAACCTGACAATATATTAAACTGACAAAGAATGATAACAAAAAGCTTGCACAACAACTCTTGCTTACTGAGCAAGTGATTTCTCTTTCATCCAAAGCCACATGAACCAATTTTGAATTTAGAATCATAGTTACAACTATTTAATGGACACTTTTCACATTTCTGAAGTTGTCAGAACTGATATAATTTTGGCTGGGTAAACATAGATGCTGTTTAGTGGAAGTATAGTGGTAATGTAGCGGTGAACTACAGCAAATATAATGTGTTCTCATTTTTCCCCAGCAGCTACAGCTCCTTAAAAATAATAATAAATCAAGTTAATATAGTATCTGGTAAGGACATATTATAATAATAATGCAATCAATCAGTCAATAAATAAAGTTTAACCCACTTGCATCTGGTCCATTGATGAAGCCATGTCTAATCGTTTTACAACAGGCGTCCAATCACAACAGACTTCCGGAAAAACTGAATTGACCAATGACATGTGAGGTTACACTGAAATAAGTAAAGTCCCGCCCCACGACTGTCAAAAATCAAAAGTGTTCGCGCGAGCGAAATAGAAGATCGAGCGCGAGTGTGGGAAGGGATGACGCGCGTGCTGCGAGTTGTGTCCGAGCACACGAGGGCTTGATCTGCGCGCAGTGGAGATGTCATGCGCGCGCGCAGGTTTAAAATGAGCTCGCGGGCTCCCGTTTCCTCGCGTGCAGATCTGTTATCCTCTCGCGGAAGTGATTTACTGCGCGCGCAAGCATCAGTTGTGCGCTCGGTTATTATTGGCATTATAATGCCGCCATA
>RJVU01036174.1:1093463-1138446 GCA_003731715.1 Anabarilius grahami | reverse complement strand
GATCATCCAGGTAACCACACACAGTATTGAGAACCAATGGTTCACATACTTATGAATGGGATTATTTTAATAAATTCAACTATTGTTTTGTCTTTTGAACTAAATGTAAACATCTTTTATGTAAAATATCTTACTCAGGACAGTACTAAATAAAAAATAACATGCAGTTTGTATGATCTCTCTTATTTTATTAAAATTATTCACATTTTCACAGATTCTGCAAGTGGTTCACATACATTTTCTTGCCAATGTACAAAACCACAGGAGTAGGACTTCAGACACAAACAAGTGGAGGTAGGCCAATCTTCAACAAGTACAGAAATTTTATACTATTATATAGTATATTTTGTTGGCACATTAGCATAAATTCATGTGTTCAAATGCTGAACACATGGTAGATATACATCCTTAGAAACATGCTGGATATGCCAGTCCATTCTGTTTCCATCGTTCATCCATCACATTGTTTCTGTTAGTGAGATTAAGTCAATAATTATGTACATACAGCATCCTGCTTGTGGAATAATCTGCTGTGCCAGTAATCTGGGTTGTCAAATGAAGTGTTTTGCGCCTCCACTCCAGTACACACTTTTATGTAAGGTCTGAGACCAGGCTTTTGTGACTCCTCTCCCACCATGGGCCTTCCCTTTACTGGAATGTTCTGATAATCAGCCTGATCTCCATCCTCAGAGCCAGTTCTCCCAGATGCCTCCATGTCTACATATTCACTGCGCTGTGAAGTGCAATCAGAATCCTCATTTTCCTTATGTCTTGCTGTCAACCTTGGCTGCTCACTTACATTTTGATAAATTGCTTCTTTGACGCCACTCTCTACCTCATCTGGACTGCTTGATGTGCTCCCCCCTGCTACGTTTTGCTGGTGTATGTCTGTACGTATGTCCATGTATTCATACTCAACCACCACTTTTTGTGGCTGCTGCTCTTCCTCTGCAGCGCTGATCTCAGACTGACTCCTGTCAGTACACGTTACTGTTCCAACCAGACCGTATTCACAAGCAGCAGCAGACTCCAGGCCGTCTCCTTCAGGGGGACTAGTGGCCTTATCCGACTGTTCGGTTTGTGTTGAGTCAGTGTCTCTCTTCTGTGGTAAAATGTTGCATGTGTAAGGAGAAGCAGGAGAAGATGCAGATGAAGCATCAGTGCTGTCTGTAGGTGAAGTAGAAAGCCGAGGGGGCTCTTTTTTCATTAGTTCATACTCTTGTGTGGTGTCTGTTTTTGGTGTAGAGAGAGCACTCTTGGAGTTACTTGATATCCTACTATGAGAAACAGTGCTTCTGGAACCTAAATGAGAAAATATGTGTCATAAAAATGCATTCGCAGTTAAGTCCCAGAGACCACATACACACAGCCATTTCACCTTTTAGTGCTTAATCCTGCTCTGTACACACAGTTCAGTAATTTATGGGAGTGACCACATTCTACAACTGAATTAACAAATTAAAAAAAATTCAATGCAGTGTGTACAGAACTGTACAACTAGTTGTTAATGATACATTTAAATGGGATTAGGGATTTGTCTCTCTTCTGTATGTGTAATAGGGGTTGAATGATTAAGTCGTCATTTATGTGATTAAAGTCGAGTCGACGTCGACTAGTCGCTGATTACATTATTAATGAACAAATAAGCCTGAACTTCGAGATGAGACTTGAACTTGGGTTGCCTTGTGATCCAAATGATAAGACCAAAATATTGAGATCTGCATATGTCCACAAAGCAGAGCAGCCTTCCAGACATAAACAAAACACGGCGCTGCTGTTGGCAGTGGTTTTGTTAAAATTGAAGAATATAATGAGTCTTTGGTCGCTATAATATTACTTTGATCAAAAATCGATACCAAACACATGAGACGCCAGAATGTTGCTATGGTTATCACAGTGTGAATCATCTCAATTTCGGGAATGGGTCGTGTTCCGTACACACACAGAATGATAATTTAGGGAATTCACTGCTGTATTTAATGCGGTTATCACTCCTGAAACTTTACAGTGTGTACATGACAAATAATAAATGTGAGGTCAATATTGTTTTACCTTTCTCTGTGGGCAGCACGTATCCATAATGGTCCTCATCTACGCCCTCCAGACCTGGCGAGAACGGATCTGAAGCCACAGACACGCCGGTGGACATGTAGGCGCTGTCCATACGGCTACGACCTCTGTGAAGACTACCTGTTTGAGAAGTAAGTTCAGCCATTTCAATGTCCCCCAGGGTCCCCCTGCCCTCCGAGCACTCTGACTCTGTCCTCACTGAGCCAGTCTTCCTCCTCTGGGCTCTCATCTGTGTGGAAACAATGCAAGTATATTATTTCACATTCTGTATTTATTTGTGATATAATGCAATGTTTTTTAAAAAGGGGACCATAGAAAAAATTATTATTATTATTATTATTTTTTTTAAATCTTAACGTTAACTGTAAAATTGATTTGGAATTATTTAATTTATTATTATTTTATTATATTGAATATTGTGTTGGACAACTGACCTGTCTAGGGTCGTCCCCTGGGCCAGGGGTCATAGGGAGATAACCTATAGTTGTTGTGTGCTCTGAGGAGCCCTAAAGAGAGAGAGAAGAGAATCATTGTGCATGTTCAGTTTCTATTTATACCCAAGTTACTTCATTACTATTAGTGCTATTCAGAGAGGAATAACAAACATAAAGTACCATTCAAAGGTTTGGTTTAAGTACAATTATTATTATTTTTTAAGACATTAATACTTTTATTCAGCAAGAAAGATTTTAATGAAAGATAAAAAGTGACAGTAAAGACATTTATAATGTGTCAAATAATTTCTATTTTAAAAAAATGTTGTTCATTTGAACTTTATATTCATCAAAGTATCATGTAAAAATGTATCACAGTTTCCACAAAATTAAGCAGCTAAATATTTCAACATTGATAATAATAATAAATGTTTCTTGAGCACCAAATAAGCATATTAGAATAATTATTGAAGGATCATGTGACACTGAAGATGGCTGAACATCCTGCTTTGCCATTACAGGAATAAATCACATTTTTAAATATATTATTATAGAAAACAATATTAGTAAAATTTCTCTTTACGGTTTTACTGTATTTTGCTCAAATAAATGCAGATATGCAAATAAATGCAGACTTCTTTCAAAAACATTTTAAAAATCTTACCGACCCAAAACTTTGAACGATAGTGTAAACATGATAAAAATGTTGGTTGAAGTGTTTTGCAGACATCTCACCTTGTAGGAGGCCATACGGAGGCGAGAATGACTTCTAGTTGGTGACAGCTGGAGGGGAGGAGTAGCAAAGCCATCCTGCAATACCTCATCATCATCATCTTCCTCCAAGTCTGCCACTAAATGAGAGCCTTTAACACGTTGGTGGCTTTCCTCTGCACCAGTGCAATTCTGAGCAGGCTACATTATGGCACAGAAATCAATTAAATCAGTTACAAACTTGCTTTCTAGTGTCCATATTTGACCACTTGCAAAAAAAATCGTGATTTCTTACTTTCACCACAAGGTATCGTGGCGGATCCCTTGCCATTCTTGTAAATTCACTGGCCAGTTCTTTAAATGTAGGCCTTACATTCTCATCAATCATCCAGCCTAGGGAAAGGCAGACAATAAAAAGTGTTTCAATGTTTTAACAGTGCATTAAATTATTAAACATTGCCCAAATGTGTCTAGCATCTGTCTTACACTTGACCATGACCATGTAGACATCTATGGTGCAGATCTGTGGTTGAGCCAGCCGCTCTCCTTTCTCTAATAAACCTGGCACATCATGAGGATGCATGGCTGCGTACGGCTCTGCTCCATATGACATCATCTCCCATACAGTCACACCTGGAATAAATAAGAAGAACATTCACTCAGATAAACTTCAAGCAACTAAAACTGATATTCAACATTTCTGAGACTCACCATAGCTCCACACATCACTCTGATGAGTGTATCTTCTGAAGAGGATACTCTCTAATGCCATCCATTTTATTGGCGTCTGAAAAAAGCAACCTCAACCTCAGATTATGTGTTTTTTTAGTAAACTTATTTCTCAATTTTTATATATGTATAATAATTTATATATGTATATATATTAAATATAAATAAATTATATACACTAACATTGAAAAGTTTGGGGTCAGTAAGATTTTTTTAAGGAAATTAATATTTTTATTCAGCAAGGATGCATTAAATTGATCATAAAGTGACAGTAAAGACTTTTAAATTGCTACAAAAAATATAATTCAAATAAATGCTGCTATTTCAAAATTTCTATATTAATCAAAGAATCCTGAAAAAAGGTATCACTGTTTCCACGAAAACAGAATAGAAAACAGTTATTTTAAACTGTAATAATATTTCACAATATTACCATTTTTAATGTATTTTTATCAAATAAATACAGCCTTGGTGAGCATAAGAGGCTTCTTTAAAAACATTTAAAAAATCTTACAGACCCCAAACTCTACAGTAGTGTATATATCTTATTTCAGGAGAAATTTACCTTGTGTTCACTGTACACATATTTCTTATCATCTGGGTAGAGCAGGTCTGCAACCCCAAAGTCTGAGATCTGTACTATGTAGTCACTCTTGAGCAGCACGTTGCGTGCAGCAAGGTTCCTATGTGCTATGCAGTGCTCCTCAAGATAATACATGCCCTAAAGATACATACAAATGTTGTGTATAAACATTTAAATATATACATACAAACAAACACAAAGACAGATTAAAAGCCATTTGTAAAGATAGAATTTATCAGGACACTTCAGTACATGCTCTTCTCATCTCACCTTTGCGATCTGCACACACCAGTTGAGTAGACGCTGGGGGTCCAGGCTGTATTTGTTTTGGCGAAGGTGTTGCAGTAATGATCCCTGAGGACTGAGCTGGGTGACCAGCTGCAAACTTGTCCCTGGACAGATCCCAAGGAGACGCACTATATACGGGTGATCCAGGCTTCCCATTGCAAGCATGTGCTGCGGAAAGGTGAAAAATAAGTATGAAGGCATGAAGCAATGCATGTATGAGTGTACCTTTAGTGCAAGCTAATGTCTCACATCAGTAATTTCTGTGAAGGTCTGCCGGCCACTGCGGTCTTGGATGGTCTTTATTGCCACAGGGATTTTTAGAGAGTCTCCTTCAGGAATCCAGAAACCCTGAGGATAAAGTCACTTAAACTTAATCAGAGTCCAGAGAACAGGTAACTCAGTTCAGGATTGAACTGACCAAAGGCAAAGTTAAATGTGAGAGGCATTCCAACCTTATTCACAGTGCCAAAGACTCCGTAGCCCAGAAGTTTGCCCTTTCGCAGCTCTTGTGGTTTTAGGATGCGAGCATGCACTTTTGTCCCCTTCTCTCCGGGATCCAGCGGCTCCATGCTCTGTGTGGAGACAGGAGGAAATGTGCATCATATAAAATTGATAGCCAAGAAGTACAGTGGCCAATAACACACTTATGACAGTTAAATGTCTGAATGTCACAAATACTTTCTATTTAGTTATTCTCTGCACGCAATGTTCAAATACAATATTAATCGGTAACACTTTACAGTAAGGTTCATTAGTTAAACATTAGTTAATGTATTAACTAACATGAACAATACATTTGTTACTCTATTTACTAATCTTTGTTAATGTTAGTTAATGAAAATACAGTTGTTCATTGTTTGTTCATGTTAGTTCACAGTGCATTAACTAATGTTAACCAGATTTTAATAACGTATTAGTAAATGATGAAATTAACATTAACAAAAATTAATAATTAATGCTGTATAAGTGCAGTTCATTATTAGTTCATGTTAACTAATGTAGTTAACTAATGTTAACTAATGAACCTTATTGTAAAGTGTTACCTATTAATCTGTATCACTAGAATTTACTTTTGTGATATTAGTACATTACATGCTTTTAAAAAGGCCTCAGCTTTGCTATAACACTACCGTTCAAAAGTTTGGGGTCATTAAGATTTTTTAATGTTTTTAAAAGAAGTCTCTTATGCTCACCATTTATTTGCATTTATTTGATCAAAAGTACAGTAAAAACAGTAATATTGTTAAATATTATTACATTATTACAATTTAAAATAACTATTTTCTATTTTAATTTATTTAAAAATGTAATTTATTCCTGTGGTGGCAAAGCTGATATTTTTAGGAGTCATTAATCTAGTTAGTGTCACATTAAAAAAATAATTCTAATATTCTGATTTGGTGCTCAAGAATTATTATTATTAATCCTGAAAACAGTTGTGCTGCTTCATATTTTTGTGGAAAAAGCTATATATTTTTCAGGATTCATTAATAAACAGGAAATTACACACAAAAAAAGTATTTATTTGAACTAAAATCTTTTTTGTCTGTCACTTTTGATCAATTTAATGGGTTCTTGCTAAATAAAAGTATTAATTTCTTTTAAAAAATATTAATGACCTCAAACTTTTAAACAGTTCTGTGTATCCATTGCAAATAGATCACTGTATTAAAAACACAAAAACTTAAAGTAAAGAGCATTATATTCAAAGAGACAAAATGACTCACCTCACCGCTCTCAAGATACCTCCTCAGAGCTCTTTTGCGACGGATCGCCAGGCCTCTGTGATACAGCATACCAAGCACAAACAGTGCCAAGAGCACGACGATACCAGCAAATACAGCAACTGCTATACCTGCGATCTGAGAGCTGAGAGGAAAGTGCTTGGTGAAGGAAAACATTTGATGTGTCTATCTGAAAACATTTATACTTTCTAATTGTAACCAGAAGAGGGCACTACTAACCTGTTAACAAGTCTATCATGATCTACACAGTTTCTGAGTGCAGGGCCTGTGCATCTGGTGAGGGGACAAATACCACAAATGAACACATTCACATTCCAATACACAATGTTTTCACCAAACCATTACCTCTCAATTGGAATTAACATCTCTAGAGCAGATTTGTTTTAGCTTGACTTACCCTCTTGTGCAGTTGAGGTGACAGAGCTCACAATGACCTGATGCATTAGGGTATTTAAATATGGTCTGACCCTTTTCCCCATTCACTCCATTAGGGCAAGTAGAAACGCAGTGAGGGCCATCCATCAGGTTTAAACATGCTACACACTGATCAGCACCCTGATACACAAAGACAAACTTAAATAAGTTATATATTAATAGAACAAATATTCCTGTCACTAAGCACCTGCACTAACACAAACAGTTCGAATGAATTTCTTTATTAAGTCACTGTTAATAGTGATGTATTGCACAATGAACAGATCTGAAGCAAAGAGCCAGCAAAGCCTGTCTGGCAGGTTACTGTAATCAACCGAACATGCAGACATTACACAGAGAGTGTGTGGGTTGGATTTTACATTTTTTTTTTACCATAAAAAAGTTTTGTTCACATCATTATCATAACACCCTCTAGCACTATCATACACAATAAGAAAGATGTGAGAGGTTGGTTTTAAAATGTGTCAAATAGGCACTGGTAAAAACAGACTTGAATACCATAAAGTTTAAGAAAAATAAATCACATGAACAGCAGATCTAAGCGGGGAAATATCTGAACTATTTCAAAGGACACGCAGACTGCATTATTTTACAGAATACAAAAGCGAGGATGTGACTTGTAGCATTTAAAAGAGTTGCTACATGCCTAAAATGGTTTCAAAGACATATAGATGAAATGTATGAGGGTGAGAGAAGGAGAAAACTATGGGGCTTCATATGTGACACAAAAAAATAGATTTTCAAAAAATTTGACTAAAAATTTGATTTTCAATTTAAAAAAGCAGTTAATAATTGAATTTAAATTAATGATGGAAATGTAATTTTTTCTGAAATTTTGGCAAGTGTTATTTTAGTTTTATGTATGTATTATTATATCATTTATTAATGTTTTGAACAAACTTTTATTTTAATATTTTTGAGTTTTCATTTTAATTTTAGTAATTTTAAGTGCTTTTGTCATTTTTATTTATTTTGTTCTTTTGATAAAGCTTTAATTTATTTTTATTTCAGTTTTAGCTTTAGTTATTTTAGTACTTCAACTTAATTGAAAAATAAGAAATGTTGCAATGGCAACTAAATTAAAGGGATAGTTCACCCAAAAACTCACCCTCAAGCCATCCTAGGTGTATATGTCTTTTTTCTTTCAGCCAAACACAATCGAAGTTATATTAAAAAATATCTTTGCTCTTCCAAGCATTATAATGGGAATGAATGGTACCATTTTTTTCGAAGCCCCAAAAAAGCACATCCATCCATCATAAAAGTAATCCATACGGCTCCAGAGGGTTAATAAAGGCCTTCTGAAGCTATGTGTTTTTGTAAGAAAAATATCCATATTTATAACTTTATTAACAATAGTAACTGGCTTCCAGGAACGACCGTACGCGAGTCTAGTTCTGGTCGAAGAGTGACCTCTAACCTGACGCAAGACGTAAAGATGAACGCGGAAGCGCAGAGGATAGAGCAAAACAAAACACCGGTCACGGATTAGAAGTCTAAAATTAGAATTTTTAAATAGAAATGTCAAAGGAGCTTGAGTTTGTTGCCCAGCCCTATTTGTTTGAACTGTGAGAGGCATCTACTCTCACCAAAGCTTACGCTTCACCTGCGTCCTTCATCATACGCTGGAACTCGACTCTCTCGTGAACACGCGGACGGACGTTACCGGAAGCTAGTGATTACAGTTTATAAAGTTATAACTATGGATATTTTTCGTACAAAAACCCATCGCTTCGCTTTAGAAGGCCTTTATTAACCCCCTGGAGCCGTATGGATTACTTTTATGATAGATGGATGCACTTTTTTGGGCTTCAAAAAAAAAAAATGCCACCATTCACTCCCATTATAAAGCTTGGAAGAGCGAGGATATATTTAATATAACTTAGATTGTGTTCGCCTGAAAGAAGAAAGTCTTATAGACCTAGGATGGCTTAAGGGTGAGTAAATTATGGGATAATTTTCATTTTTGGGTGAACTATCCCTTTAAGTTGTATAAGTTGAGTTTTTCATTTGATTTTTAATAGTTTTAGTTCGAATTAAATACCAACACTGATTTGAACCCCCATGGGTAGCAAAATCGTAATAAAAAAGAAAAAGTTGAAGTTGCATACTTCTTCTTTGCATGTTTGTTTCCCATTTTGGGGTAGACACTCAGGGTGACAAGCAATGCACTCTCCATTAGATGCTGCAAACTCTCGTGGCTCTCTGTGGACACACGCAGTCCTTCAGAACCAACTTTCAATAAACTTGCACAGTAAATATATAAAAACAAAACAATTCTACCAAGCACACTGACCCAGAGTAGAGGTTGCAGTGAGATACACAGGTGCCATGCCGACTGTGATTCCTGCACGACAAACACTGCTCAGGCCCCGGGCCCCAGCATCCTGCATCTGAGCATAGCGGGTCACACACATGGCCCTCTTCCTCTGTTTACACGTGAACGGACATGCAAAGTAAAAGGTTGTTTGTGTACAAGTTAACGATGGACGACAACATAATAACATACATATGTGAAACAAACAGTACACATTCTCCGATTATGGGGGAGCTTAACTGACCACACTTGATCTGGGGTTTGTTTTCCTTGATGTCATTGTGTTTACGTCTGAGCTGCCGGCGGTTACCGGTAAAGATCTGGATCCAGTCGACGGTGTAGTAAAAACACAGGTTTATATTTTGAGTGATGTATACACTGCCATCGCTGATCTCACGCAACGAATGCAGTCCCAGAGATGTGAGGGAGGGAATCTTCATCACCAACAATGAGAACGGCCTAATGGAGAGGATGAAATGAATGAGAAATTGGAGCATAAAGGGAGAATGACCGAAGGAAGGGACAGATCCACAGTGATTTCCCCTTAGCACCCCACAGGCTCCCAGTGCCAGATCAAAAATGAAAGCACATGAACCATTCATGACCCTCATCTGATGTCAGTTTGAATATATGCTCATACATGCCCCTGTTATCCTTACAGAAACATTTCACAACTCATCAGGAATACTGTCGTCATTACTTGGCACCCACAGCAGGAAAAAGACAATGTTTGTGCATGTGATTGAAAGAGAGTTAGCGATATAAAAATACCGGTTTTCGGGTTGCAGGGAGTACATACCTCTTATGGCTGCGGGACAGACATAAGCACATGTGGAGAATGAGGGGAGTAACATATAAAACACAGGGAACACAAAAAACAATGGTGAGACGCATGCATAATGTTAAACACTGCAGGAGCAAAAAGCAATAAAACACTTAGTGGAGAGACAAACATTTAAAGGATTAAAAAATATGGGATGTGACTGGAATAATACACAAAAAAATGACTGAGTTGCTACACACGCACACACACATACACAGGGTACAAAATAAATGCAACAACCCATAAATGGATGATATTAAAATTCTATACTATTTTGTCTAAATAAATTAAAATTACAACAGTAACAAAATCAATCATTCTAAGTGACTTTAGGCATAACACAACATTATAATATACAATATAAAATGGATATTCATTTTGAGATTTTTTTGAAGATACATTTTACAGTGTTATTAAAGATTAACGTTAAAAGAATATTAATGATGGCAAAGGTAATTTAAATGTAAAATAGGAGATATGAACATTAAAAATTAAATCCAATATCAGCTGGTATATACATTACTGTTCAAAAGTTTGGGGTCAGTAAGATTTAAAAAAAATTAATAATACTTAAAGAAATTAATACTTTGATTTATTTAAAGTTTTACTCATCAAGGATACATTAAATTGATCAAAAGTTAAACTGATCAGTAAAGTCATTTTTAGTTAAAAGGATTTCTATTTTAAATAAATGTTATTCTTTTGAACTTTCTATTTATCAAATCCTGAAAAATGTAGGCGGTTTCCACAGAAATATTAAGCAGCACAACTGTTTTTGACATTGATAATAAAAAGAAATGTTTCTTGAGCAACAAATCAGTTAATCAGAATGATTTCTGAAGGATTATGTGACACTGAAGACTGGAGTAATGGCTACTGAAAATTCAGCTTTCCCATCACAGGAATAAACTACATTTAATTTTCTTTGTTTGCCATTTTTGCTATTTTTGCCTTTATTGAGTATAGAGAACTGACAGAAAGCAAAGAGAGGGTGGCGAATCAGGAAAGGTACCCGAGCCGGGACTTGAACTCAGGTCACCCGAAGCACAATTGCATTACATGTCGCTGCCCACGAGGCTATTGGCTCTGACTACATTTTAAAATATATTAAAATAGAAATGAGTTTAAATTGTAATAATAGTATTTCATAATATTACTGATTTTACTTTATTTTTGATCAAATACATTAAACAATTTTATCAACCCCAAAATTTTGTGTATCAAATATCGAACAATAGTAAATTTTTTTGAAAAACAATAATGCAATTTACGTTTCCTTGGCCGGTAAGAAATATTTACGACAATTCACCCACCATTTGCGTATGTTGCAAAAAGTTAACATTAGACCATGCAAACACACATAAAACACTCTCACACATACCTACACACACACTCAGTCTTACTTGTTCAGAGATCTTCCCTGAATGGTAGTGAGACTGGAGAAAACAGACAGATCGCTGAGTTCATCGGGCCAAAACTGAATGTTCAAAGTGCCTGCAAATCACACACACACACTATTGAGTCACAACATGACACGGACTGTTGTAACAAAAACTACAGCAACAAGAACACAAACAGAGAGCAATCAGTGTCTGCCTAAAGTAAAGTAGCATACCAGTAATTTCTCTGACAGTGTTAAATACTTTGAGTTTTTCAGGCTCCAGAGGTGGTATGTTATGATAGACGTCTCTGCAGAATAGAACAGTCCAGATATTAGCATAAACAATCTCAGTAATGGACTCCCAGTGGGAACTCATCAATCTGCTCTCTGTTTATTCATCAATTAATAACATGTGCAAGGCAGTGAAAGAATCTGAGCTGAAGTCTTCATGAAAAATAGCCCATGAATCATTTGAAAAGGCCTAATTAAGGCCTTTGATGACATTACAGGGCAAAGGTCTGAAATATGGAACAGACTGTTTATGGTACAGTGTTGTTCAGGTCTGAGAGAACTTATCAAAGTGTGTTTGTGTGTGTCTTACCCTTTGATACCCAAGATCAGAAAATGTAGACTCCCTTGGATCTTGGTACAGTTGATAAAGCTGTCTATGTTACTGGAGTCCACTGTTTGTCTATGATTGGCTCCCGTTCCCTCACATACTATACAGAGAAAGAGAAAAAAATATGAGGGGTCACATGACAACAGATTCATTTTTTTTATTTAAGACTCTTAAGCACATTGAGTTCAATGCATTCAAATGTTTGGATAGACACTTTACCTTTGGGACACAGGCCAATGCAAGTTTCACACTGTTTAATGCCATTTTTCTCTTTTTCTGTTTTACCAGGAGGGCAACTGCTCACACATGCGCTGCCATCCACAACAAAGTGTGCTGAAGAAAAATAAGAGGAAAGGTCATCTATTCTACATGCTGCACTCTTTATTATGTGTCTTAAGAGAGTTACGAGATTCTCTTTATTTATTTATTTTTTTGTGTGTGACTAATCATTAATATGCTTTACTACCATTTGTACAGATACATATATAGACATAGCTCCTAAAGAAGAGGCACCTGCCATGAAAGTGTATTTTGTATTATATCTACAAAAAAATAAAAATAAAAAATAAATAAATAAATAAAACTAACATTTTTAAAATGATAAAAATATATGTATTTTGCGACATTTTTAAAAGGAATTATTTTATTATTTTTTATTATATATATTTTTTAAGTAATTATTTAGTAGTTATTTATGTTTTCTGTTTCTGTGGCCATCTGGTAGACTTCTGGTATCTGATTGGATTTGCTCTCGTTGCTCAAGTCAGATTTAAAAAAAACATAGATATGAATAACATTTCTATAAATAAAAATATTTAATATTATAAAAAACAAGACTGAATAATTTAGTGGTTATTTTTGTTTTTGCTTCGGTGGCATTCTGGATATACTTTCAATGGAAAGTGAAAGTCTGTTTTCTTTAGTAAGTAGTCTTCTTGTATCTCTGATTTGATTTGTTCATTTTGCTTAAGTCAGATTTTGCAATCATAGTCTAGCAATCATGCATTGTGGTTTAGAACCATGTATTACATTGGAATTCCTAAAAATGTCAACAGCCAGCTATCCTGTGTTTTATTTACTCTCCAACGCCAACGCAAGTGGTGTTTGGCAAGTGTTAATTGTGGACTCAAATTTAATTTAAAAGTAAAACACCGTGAGGGGAGTGGTGTAGCACCATTCAAATCTGGCATTTGTTTAAACTTGTGTCATGTTTACTGTGTTGTTCATGGTCTTCCATGGATACGTCAATGCCGTTCTGATGCACTGTAAATGAGGCATATCACCCAAAGCTGTCGCTGAGTTCATTCACAGTTCATTTACAATAATTTACTACTAGCCCATACATCAGTTCCACCAGGTTACAAACCATTTATCACTGAACTACAATCCTAGATCTTTATCCACCAAGCCAACATTACCCCAGAAACTATTTATTTTCTGGCTCATGCTTTAGTGAAGGCCTTCTCTGTGGTAAACCGGGTGTTGTAGCTTGTAACTCACCGGGACATTTGGGTACGCAGATCGAACCGAACTGATACATGGCTTCAGAGTTGGGCTCCAGCTGAAAGGTCTGTCGGTTATACACCAGAGGCCAAGGGCAGTGAGGTACGCAGGAGCCTGAGTGATTGACATGCCGACAGGCCTGTTTGAGAAAGTATTAAGAGCCAGAGAAAAGTTTGTTACAATGCTTTGTATTGTTTTCATTGTATTTGTTTCTTACAATAGATGTGACAGATCTTGAGCAATGCAATGAGAGCATAATGGCAATAGTGCTAGTACTGACAAAGCAGTCTGTGTCCTTTGGTCCAATGCAGCCTCCAGCACACTCTGTGTGGCAGCACTCATTAGGGTTGGTCCCAAAACAGTGGCCATGACACTGAGGTGCACACACTGTTTTTGTCACTGAAACACGCACAGAGACAAAATATCTCAGTATCATTGTGTATGACTATAAGAAAGTTATTAAATAATAGTAAATTACAGTAAAGTAATTTAAAATGTTACAAAAAATTCAGTTTCAAATAATTATATTCATCAAAGAAACCTGAAAAAAGGTATCACGGTTTTTAACATTGATAATAATAAGAAATGTTTCTTATTGTTAAATTCTTATTCTTAAATGTTTCACTAAATCAGCATATCAGAATGATTTCTGAAGGATCATGTGACACTGGAGTAGGAATAAAATTACATTTTAGATTGAAATACCTTTTCACAATATTACTGTTTTACTGTATTTTTGTTCAAATGAATGCAGCAAGTGTGAGCATAAGAGACTTCTTTCAAAAACATTAAACAATCTTACCAATCCCAAACTTTTGAACAGTGGTGTATGAGAAATGAATCTCAGTTACTTACATTTCTGGCACTGATCTTTATGTGGACCCCAGCAGAATTCTCTGCATGCAGAATCACATGACCCTATGGACATAAAGAGAGGTCAAATATCTTAAAAGAGAGCAGTCAAATGGATAGTTTGGCAAAAAATTTACATTTTGTCATCATTTACAGATTCTCATTTGGTTCTAAACCAGTATTGTCTCATTTAAACTCATTTCACGCTTTTGTTTTAAAACAGCATTTTAAAAAAATGACATCATTAGGGGCTTTAATGGCAGAAGTACCCGCTTTTTGGCGTATTTCGCACCCCAGAAACTGAGAACGATTTTAGTTCTAGGAACGCCTTTTGGGGGAACTAAATCAGCTCCTACTTCAGAGTAGGTCTAACCCAGCACAATAGGAACTACCAGTGACGTAAATGTATGCTGAACACATGCAAAACACCAGCACCCACCATTTAAAAAAAAAGCCGTGTACACACACAATTTATAGCCTATACATTTACTCCATGAACTAACGAATATGAAAAACTGTGATGGACCTCTCAACCATTACGCTAAGGAAAAATTCCAACAAGACTTTAAGGGAACCAAACGAAACATAATTATGTATTTCTGCTCACCTAGTAGCAACATTGGTCATCAACCACACGACAAACACTAATACCTTCTCATATACTGTTTACTTTCTTTGTATAACAGTTCTATCTAATAACGTATTAGACAAGACTGTTAAACACATCGTAAACTAATGAAGATGGAGAACGGGAGCGCTGTGTGCTCAGGGTCTGGCTTTCTCAGCGCCATCAACATAAATGTCCGCCATGCCATCAAAATAACAAAGTCACAACAACAAGTGCGGCTTACGTCACTTCAGAGTTCCTACTGGCGGTGTGAATGCAACCATGAAAATGGCCCTAGGGGAACATTTAGTTCTCGCCCTGATAGCTAGGTCCTATAACTAAGTTTCTACAACTACCTGGAGCCCCTAATGGCTCTAAAGGCTATAAAGACTATAAATATTTAAGTGACTGTTCCTCAAAAAAGAAGATTTAAGAAAGCTTCAGAAAGAAGTCCTTTAGGCTATTTTTTCATATCATCATCCACATTTCATGCATGGTAGATAACATCTCAGATGTTCTGCGTAATATCTCCTATTGTGTTTTATAGGAAGCAAGACAACAATACGGGGATGGGACATCATGGGGGTGAGTAAATGATGAAAACGTTTTTTGGACATGGATATAAAACATAATTCAGGGACACATATCTATCTCACACACTCAGTCTATAACCACCCAATCAGGGTGTTAATGCACAAACCTCTTTCTCCATTGTTCTGGATCTGGATGCGAGCATCACTATCTCTGATAATGTCCCGCCAGTTGATCCATGGAGCATGACTAAGGTTCCTGTTATGGACAAACTGTACCCCACCTTCCAAGATCTCTGCAGACACAAAGAAAAAATTCTGATTCATTTAAGGCAGAATAGGGGACGTATAGAGGAAGAACAAACACCTGTTTGCACACTGTAAAAAATCAAAAGTTGAGAAAATTTAAAAGTTTAAGGCAACAAACTTCGGCAGATTTTTGAGTTTTCTCAACTTTTTTTTTTTAGGAGATTTTTTAGTTTTCTAAATTTTTTGTTGTATAAACTGAATACAAGAAGTTGAGAAAACTCAAAAACCTGCTGAAGTTTGTTGCCTTAAACTTTTAAGTTTTCTCAACCTTTGATTTTTTACAGTGCACATGTCCTTGTGGCAGCTCTGTACTGAGCATGAAGTTTAATTTTAAGTTTTAGTTTCCCATAAAGAGGTGCTGTTATAGTTCTTGGAAATGTCTCAGAAGATCGGTAAGCACATTGCCTAAAAATAGTAAGATACTGATCAGCTTACACAGAAGATATGCAGGGGTTGGACAATGAAACTGAAACAATGGCCAATATAGTGTTCAAGGTTGGCGGCCTGGTGGCCAATCTTCACTGATTTTACATTCCATCAGTAAGAGCAGAGTGTGAATGTTGAATTATCAGAGCAATAGCACAGCTGTACATAAAATATTGCAATTCACACAACATAATGGGACATATCAGAGTTCAAAAGAGGACAAACTGTTGGTACACATCTAACTGGCTCATTTGTGACCAGGACAGCAAGTCATTGTTGTGTATCGAGAGCTATGGTATCCAGGGTAATATTGGCATAACACCACGTAGGATGAACCACATCTAACAGGAGTAACTGTCAATGCAAGAGGAAGCTGTCTGAAAGGGATGTCCAGGTACTAACCTGGTGTCACGGTTCATGAATCCGTTGTCTCATCCTGGTGTCTGTGTGATGGTGTGGGTGTGTCACCTCATTGTTTTGTGTGGGCGTCGCCGCTGATTGTTGATCAGCGGCAGCTGCGGGCACTTACCATCGGCCTATTTAACGCCTTGTCTTTCGTCTCTTGTTTGTCAGATCGTTGTTTGGAGTCCGGTGTTTGTGTCTCGTGTTCTCGTGTTGTGTGTTCCCTGGATTGGACTTCTAGCCGCTGTTTCCTGTTTCTCGTGTTCCTTGTTGGATTACTCTCTGGATTTCACTCACGGACTCACGGACACCATTCTCCGATCACCATTCTCCACGGATCACCATCGTCCATCGAAGTCCCTGTGTTACCACTCTCCTGCTGTCTGTTTATGTTCCCATGTGTCTGTTTCGTACTTTCTGACTTTCTTGTGTGTGAAGCTCTAATAAAGAGATTAACTTGCATTTGCATCCTGCCTTCATTCCGTGACACCTGGATTGTATCCAAAAAACTACAGCTGCCCAACTCACTGCAGAATTAAGTGTGAACCTCGACTCTCCTGTTTCCACCAAAACTGTTTGTTGGGAGCTCAACGGAGTCAATATTCATGGTCAGGCTGCTATAGCCAAACCTTTGGTCACTCATGCCAATGCCAAATGTCAGTTTCATTGGTGCCAACAGTGCAAATCTTGGGCTGTGGACAATGTAAAACATACATTGTTCTCTGATGAGTCCACCTTCACTGAGCCCCAAAGAGTGACACTAGAGTGAACCGACCGAACCATTCTGGAGGACCATGTGCACCTAATGGTACAAACATTGTACCCTGAAGGGGGTGCCGGGTATCAGAATGATAATGCACCAATACACACAGCAAGACTTGTGACAGAGTGGTTTGATGAAAGTGAAGTTGAACATCTCCCATGACCTGCACAGTCACCAGATCTAAATATTTTTGAGGCACTTTTGGGTATTTTGGAGGAGAAAATCAGAAATCGTTTTCCTCCACCAGCATCACATGGTGACCTGGCTGCTGATCAGGAAAAGGAATGACTCAAAATCCCTCTAGCCACAGTAAAGGACTTGTATCTGTCAATCTCAAGACAAATTGATGCTGTATTGGCCGCAAAAGGAGGCCCTACACATACTAATAAATTATTGTGGTCTAAAACCAGTTTGATTGTCCAACCCCTGTATGTGTCCCTTCAATGCACCTTTTCTGAGATCTCAGATGAGTCTGGACAAGCCACAAAATATAAAATATGCAGTTTGAATGATGTGATCCACAAAACACACAGACACACTTCTACCAGGCTCAAGCTCTTTTGAGGGCCTGTCTGTATATCATTCTGCTCTACTGAGTGAAATGGGTGTGTCAGAGCTAAACTATGCAAATGTGCCAGATTCCTAAACACTCCTACACACTTCCGCAAATCACTGATGTCAAATTTACTTTCTGTCAAGCAAACTATCACATCCATTTGTTTTGAGAAGGTAGCTTTACAAGATCATAAATGCTCCACAGAAAGGAATGATCTAAGGAAGTATTTGTGATCCAAGTGATCTCTATATAAATCATTCACAACCAATGACTGGCAGGAAATTTTGTTGATAACTTGGTTTCTCTTTCCGCAGTGGCATGCTGCATAACATTTCATGTTCAGTGTTCAGGACAAATTTTTCATTGTCATGTGTTGTTTACCCACAGTTTTTTACAATCTCGTCTCACCTGTGAGGTTGGTGAGGCCCAGATCTTCCAGACTCTCAAAGTTATGGAAGACAGAAAGGGCCCATTCCTTCTCATACAGGCTGCTACCACGAATCACTCTGAGCTGGTCCAGAGGCAACCTGCGGAACTGGTTCATAGCAATGAGGATGTATCCTGTGACTTCTCGGATACTCTGAAAGAGAAGCATAAGGTAAGCATTTTACAGTAATGGCCAAATCAACCATTTCATATATGTAAAAAAAATTCTCCTACTCCAAGAAATGAGAAATCGAGGTCATTCTCCATCTGTGTGATCTCAAGGTTGCCCATGACGATCTCACAACCGGTGTAGCGCTCCTTCAGGTTGTTGTAGTGTTGTGAAGGGGTGCCAGTAGAGCTCAGAGCATTCTTGGTGCCTGTGCAAACTGGTGGGGAAAGAGATTGATTACATCTAATCTAATTATGTTGTACTGTATATGAGTTTGTTCATCATTTGAACAGAAATTTAGGCCCCGCTTAGGCCCCGTTTGCTACGGTTACGCCTGTCGTTTACACTACGCTGGCGTTTTCGAACCTCAAAAACAGAGATTTTCGAAAACGCTGCAGACCCTGTTTTAGTTTGAAAATGCCGGGGTTGCGTTTCAGTGTAAACATACCAAAACGGAGACTTTTGAAAACGATGACGTGGCTGCCCACATTCGCTCGGCGTATCCTTGATGACCGTGTAAACAATAACATGGAGACTGAACTGCAATCTTTGCTGGCTTTGTTGTTATTTTTAGCAGCCATTGTGCAGTTAAACTCTGCATTTTTTTAATACTGAAGCTGCCTACATGTGCAAGAGGCAACTGTTTACACTTGTATGCGCATGCCCAGTGTGCTTGAACAGTCATGTGACATGCGTTTTCAGCCATGTAGTGTAGACAGAGATCGTTTCTGAAATGCTGTGGAAACACCAGTGTAGACGAGGATCGTTTACATTTTAAAACGCCATTTTAAAACAAAAACGCACTAGTGTAAACGGGACCTTAATGTCTCAACACTTATTGTGTTTTTTTTTTTTTTAAAGAAATTACTTTTATTCAGCAGACAAGTGTTTTAAAGGTGTTTTTGATGATGAAAAAGTTTCTTGAGCACCAAATCAGTATATTAGTATGATTTCTGAAGGATCATGTGACAATGAAGACTGGAGTAATGCCTTCGAAAAATTTAGCTTTGCCAACATTTAAAAATCTTACCGACCCCCAATTTTTCAGTTGTATATTATAACAATGAATTATTTCAGCCCAGCCCTTAGTTTTAGCTTATGAACCAGTATGATACTGTGTGTTTTAAACATTTGCTTGTGGTACTGCTCATTTGCCTGCATGACAAGTGCAAGTGTATTACTGTTCATGCATTTTCCATTTACTTCCATTTACAAACTTTCTGGAGTAATTAATGGCATGCTACATATGCTGCCCATAGACATGTGAAGTAGTAAATAACCCAGAATGCTTCTTTATGATATGCCGTTCAAATATATAGGCTAAAAATCTGTCTGTTTGATCGTCTATTTGTAAATAGCAATAATGTGAGAGACTGCAGAAGAACAGTCACAGAGGCCTCTGTACACAAATATAGCCCTTTTGAAGTGTCCACTTCCACACAAGGCTTCCACTCACAGCGCTCACAAAGACATCATGCAGTGGCCACACCACAAGGTCATTAACATAATGAGGGCAAGGTCAGAAGTCGCCAAGATGCTGCAGGTCAGCATGTAGTACAAGAAAACTGAGTGTCCCCAAAAAGACTTAAAAAGAGACAAGCATAATAGTGGGAAACAGCTTCAGACAGAGATGGAATCCAGGGTTATTGGCCTGAGGTGACGAGACATGATAACTGACTGAAAAGTCACTCTCTTGCTCTCTCACTCAGCCCACCTATAAAATACACGAGGGTCTCACTTGAGTGTAATGCAGTGCATCTGTAGAGGACTGTTCACCATGAGCACGTGTGCATGCACTTACTTAACTAACACTCTATGTGTCACTCTATAATACTGTGGCATTCAAAATTACCCAGGATGCATTGCAGCATAAACAGATTTGAGATCCTGGTCTTGTGAGACATGACAATAAACCTGATCTTCTATCTAGAATATTCAAGGTTAAACTCAGTACAATTTGAGTTTTAGTAAAACTCAACTTCAGTTTGTAAAAAATGTACAGAAAATGTGAAGATGAACAGAAAATGTGTCTAAAGAAATAAACTGAGAATGAAAGCCATCCAGCTGCAGGCCTGTTCACACCAAGAACAATAACTTTATTGGCGTCCATATCAACACACAATACCGCTCTGTTTATTATAAGCGTGAGCTGTGGTCAATTCGTCTGGCACTAAATATTCAAGCTCTTTAAGGTCCGGTGAATTCTGATTGGCTGTCAATGTTTTTATTGTTCATCAGCTGGAAAATATCATTCTGAAAGTGATTCCAATGATATTGTTTTTTTCATTATCACTAAAGCTATAGTGTGGACTTCACTATTCTTATAGAATTTGGACAATTATTTAAACTTTAAAGTTATAGTTATCTTTGGTGGTTACCTTAAAAGCTTTCTCCTGGTTTCACAGACAAGGCTTAAGCTAGTCCCAGACTAAAATGCATGTTTGAGCTGTTTTAACTGAAATCAACTTGCACTGACATATCTTAAAATATGTCAGAGCCATTGTTTTGTCTCTAGATGCACACTAGTAATGTTTTTTTCTAGGGTATGTTTATAAAAGCTACTTAAATGCCCTAATTGAAATAAGGCCTAATCCTGGCTTGCTAAGTTCTGTCTGTGAAACCGGGCCTTTATGTTATAAGAACGTTTTCCTAACATTCTTGTTGCATTAAATGATGACAAAAACATCCATTTCTTATGTTTTAAGAAAATTTTTCTTGGTAATACGAGCGTTCTGGAAAACATTTATTTAAGCTGTATTTACTGCTGGATAAATTTAGCTCAAAGGCAAAGCAAACTAACACAGAAACTTCAAAATGGCTTCAAAAGTTTTTTGATTGAATTTAGATTGATTTGATATCAATTTCATACAGTGTGTTTTCTCGGAATCTGAGCATGGTTGAGCCAAACCTGTCCGTCACACGACAGATCACAGTCTTAGACAGTACTTCTCAACCATGTCCTGGGGACCCCCCCACCACTGCACATTTTGGATGTCTCTCTAATTGGACACACCCATTTTTGTTTTTTGCTGTCTTTATTAATGAGCTGATGAGCTGCTGTGTTAGATGAGGGAGACATCCAAAATGCGCAGTGGTGCAGGGTCCACAAGGTTTGAAAATTGTCCTAAAACCAAGTGCAAACTATATGACTTTGGCCAAGATTTGGCCATCTGAGACAAATTTTGTCAATCCTAAAAGATTCCTCTGATCCTAGGCCAAAATCTGAAGTCTCTGATCGCTAGTTTGACGTTTGCCAACAACCGATTAATGACCATTGCGATAAAATTTGACCTCGAACGAAATTCTGGCAATGTCAGAAGATTTGAGGCACAGTTCTGCAGTGTGGCATCTCCTATGATAACTGTCAAATCAAAAAACTAATAGGAGCACAGAACCTGATGACGCAATTAGTAAGGCAACAAGAAACCACACGTCTTTGTTTTTTTTTTTTCTTTTCAAGAAATTCCATGAACAAAATTAACGCTAGAGATTGTTTTTGCTTGCCAGCCACCATTTCTATCCCGCATGTAAAAGCAACTCACAGTCACCGAACGTGTCACTGATTGATTATGTAAAACTCCGGACTAGTCTTTGTGTGTGCATCCGTTTTAACATGTCTTGACTGTCATACGGTCTGTCTATAATGAATACTGAGATCTTACAGTGTGACAAGTGGGGATCATGTTCATACAGTCTGACAAGCAACGAGGTAAAGGACTATTATAAATCGTACAGTGTGCATTTGGTTTTAGAAACCCAATTTCAAAAATTTTTTACAAAATCTGTAGTTACTACATTTTGCCTTTGTAGAGCAGAGTTGTGTAAATCATCCCTTAGAGGTGGGACAAGCCGGCCACAAATATGTCAATGGGGCGTGAGTTTAACTTGGAATATTCCTTTAAGAACATAGGAGGAATTGAAAATGGCATTGTAAAACAAACACAGCAAGTTCTGGCTGGTGAACCTGCTTGCGTTTGCATTCAATAAACCCATCAATCATAGTGTTGCTATAAAATATTAGTTGTGTGCAAAAAACACTCAGGAAGAACAAAAAAATCTTTAAACATTGGGAGCTGGCAACTGCCTGAGAGCCAAGAGAACCTAGAGTGCATTGTGGGCGTATTTTGTGAGGGGTTAAACGGTATATTCCCGAGACTGGCAGAGTGTAATGCTCAGCTGCATGTCTGGGGCCTAAGGCTCTATCTGGCTATGAGATCTAGAGGGGCATTATTAATGAACAAAGCACAGTATTGTCACTTAGCTATAAATGTGTGGCTCTGTTAATGTGTAGCTCTGATTGACAGTGACTGTGTGTATGTGTGTGCAGGGCTGAGATCATACAACCAGACAATAGGATGAGTGTGAGCGTAGTACTCTATCAAGAGGAGGGGGAGTCCGGATGGGGGGGACATAGGGACATAATCTAAGTGTGACCGCTGTCCTTTACACTGCTCCATTCTATATGCTACTGCATCCTGAAATGTGTACAACCATACCACTGAGCCACTTTACAACTACAGCAGTCAAACTCACTGGACTGTGCTTCTGATACTCATAGGAATGAGGCTGGAGGGGACGAGTTATAGCAGCATCTGTTCTGGGAATGCATAAAAATGTGCTGCTCACAGGAAGTGCTGTTACAAATCTGCACTATTCTCTATGCAAATTCTGCAAGTTTATCTTTGATAAAAGAACACATGAAAAATGAATACACTTTGTAAACATCTTTACATGTTATATCTATAAACATGGCCCTTTTATTTCTAGTTTCTGCAATATAAGTTATATATTGATGTTAACAATCAAGTTTGAATGTTATATACTAGGGTTGCACACTTTATTGGTTATCAGCCAATTTTAGTGACTTTTGATTGGTATCAGTGGATATTTATATTTATTATATATATGGGTATTTATTGACCAATACTGGATATTTAACTGTAAATGCTTTTTTCTGCATATTCTTAGATTTTAAATGACCTTTGCTACTTTTAGCGCAATCTTAACCCACATAATCTGCATACAAATTTGCATTCCCGGGTCCGAAGCATTTTGTTTTTGTAACAAAATGACTTCAAAACGAGATTATTATTATTACTCTGGAAAGTTTTCAAACAAAATATATTCATTTTACTTGCAAAAACTTTCACTTTCAGATGAAAATGCTGCACTGGCTCATTAATTGCATGCATATTCATGTTTATCAACAAAATTAAGTCCGGAAAGTGCTTGTGAGATATGGGAAAAAGAGTAAATATCATTTAAAAATGTATTTTTCAGACAGTGTTGGGGAAAGTTACTTTTAAAAGTATTGCATTACAATATTGCGTTACTCCCTAAAAAAGTAACTAAATGCATTAGTTACTTTTGTTTTGTGTTATGTTATTTTTTCTCACCTGGGCTTGGCTTGCTTGCTTGCTTTTTACTTATTGGTATGGTTGAATTGGATCACTGAAGGTCAGCAGCAAAGACATTGGTTAATAAAGTGAGATTAAATACATAAAGTATATTTCTGTAATTTAATATAGTTAATTATTACAGGTTTGTGTAAAATTCTGAGATTGCATTTATTCATTGTGATGAATACTAAATGTTTTCGTGTAAGTGTGATGAGTAAATGTATCACAGTTCCAGTCGTTCCCGGACTACATTTCCCAGAATCCTCCCTGGCAATCATCTCACTCACTCCACCAATCACTAATCACCCACACCCAGCTGCAGCACATTACCTGGACTATTTAAGCCATTCACATTCTCACACTCATTGCGAGGGGGCTTGTATACTACGGTTGCATTTCTGAGCGTTTGTCATTTTGTTTGCCCGCCTGTTGTCGACCCGCCTGTTGTTGACCCTGTTTGTTCCCCGTGCACGATTCTCTGCTGCCTGCCCTTTGGACTATCTACTCTGTCTTGGACTTATGTTTGTTATCTGCCCGCCCTGATCTATTGCCTGTTCTCCGACTACGATTCTGTCTGCTCTCTGCCATACCTGTCTGCTGTTGTTCTACCATTGCCTGTCTGACTACGAACACCTGTTTAATAAAGCATGCACATGGATCCTACGCTGAGTCCCAATTCGTTACAAAATGCATGTTCACATTTAGCTTTAATAATGTAATAGCTTTAATTTAATTACAATAACCAGCATTTGCACAGCGCAAACAACACCTCTGCACTTTATTTCTCTCTACATGGGGACAGAAGAGGTGTCAATCAATAAATGTCAAAAAGTAACTTAGATATTTTGTTGTAAATTGAAAAAGTAATGCATTACTTTACTTGTTACTTGAAAAAATAATCTGATTACGTAACGCAAGTTAGTTGTAATACTTTACTTCAAACACTGATCTCATAGATGTAGAAAGAAAGAAAGAAACCTTAATTTAAACCTCATTTTATACCTGGGTCAAAATAGATAAGAACGCAAAAGGTGTAACTTTTTTTTTTAAAGTTATTTTTCTTTAAAAAATCTAAGTGATGCATATTTTGATAGTCTTGGCCCAAAGTTTGGTTCCTATACTAAAGAATATGTATTTGTTTAGAATTTTTTATTTCTCTCTTCCAGGTCAAAACAGACCTGAATGTGTTACGAGGTTAAATGGACAGTGCAAGTTTACAGCAAAATGTAATTCTGTAAGAGCACTTTCTTATACTAGAAGTCTTTTCACCCCTTTTTTGTAATTCCATTCTTTAGCAGATCTCAAAATCAATAGTTAACCATATTTAATATTGTACATTATAATATTGTGCTGCATAAGTTCACTTAAGCATTACAACATAATTTTTTTAGACATAATAGTAGAGATTTTTAATATTTACCTGCCATAACACTGAATAATTATCGTAATGGCCAGAATTTTAATCAGTGCATCCCTATTATCTATCCAGCAGTCAATGATAATGAATGCTGAATGAAATCTGAGAAACACCCTTATACAAAAGGCTATGCAGACACATGTAAAGGTGAACACACCCACGTGACTTGTACATATTTGCTGTTGCATCAGGTAGCCTATTGTCAATATAACATGTGCATATTCATACACACATACATGATGTCTGGATGCTAATAATGTATGGATTTAGGGAGTCCTGTTCATTCACAGAAGTAATCTTAAGTCAACAGTACCACAGACAGTGAGCAGAAGCCTCTATGGAACATACAATAGAATCCAGCAGTGCACAATCATTATAGTTCAAAGAGTGTCAGGGCGGGGACTGGGCACTCATGATAGACAGAACAAGAGACAAAAAAAAAAAAAGAGGGTGAGTGGTAGAACCCATGAGGGAAAGTAAACATAGATTAGTAGACATACTGCGAAAGATATGACACTAGTACTAGTGTCAAACTGAAATAAGAGCCGAAGTGAGACAAAAAAGACAACTTCCAAAACACACATCCACGCCTATTCACCTGAACTTCTGCAAGTACAGACTGCTCCGAATCTAAAGCCAGTACGTTCAGCTGTTAGTGGGAAGTATGCATGGTTTCTGTCTTTTCTTTTTGGGAAATCTGTTCAATAGTGTTGCATTTCTCTTTTAAAACAAACAGACTTTGCTATATCAACAGTATCTTAATATTGGATATTTCACCATCTGAGCTTTTATTAGGTCAGAGGCAGAGCAGATGTCATCCATTCAAAATCTTCTCAGTTTTTTTTCTCTCCGGAAGGAAAGGGTGATTACATTATTAACTTAGTCTAGTCCTTCCTATCAAATCTCTTATATGCTTAAAAGAGAATGAACTTTGGAGCGATGACTGTTAAGGAGTTATAAAACAGCAGTTTATGATATGGCACTATAGTCCCACACCTTATTCTATTCAGCTCAGTAATGTAGTGTGATTGGCGGTAAACATAAGTGATTGGGATTGGCTATGAAGGGAATCACAGTGCTTGAAGCTAATGTTCTGTGAAAAAGAGCTACTGAGGAAAAAGAGCTTTGTGCCCTGAAGCTGTTTAAGTTAAAGCTGGTTTAATCATTTCAAGAGTTAGAATATCAAGTCAACATGTCTCACCACTGTGCCACAGGTTATAGTTGAGGGTAATTTAATTTAATTTAATTTAAGTGTGCATAATTATAATTATTTTGCCTCATTTGTTGTCTGTCTAATAGCATATTCAGACACTCCAAAATCCTATACTGTAAAGGCACAGTAGCCATTATGTTGGACATGTTCCCCTAATTTTAGAAATGTTTAAGCTCATCCCACTCACACACACACTTCTCACATCAATCACTCTTGTCCATTCTCATAAGTACAATTAAGTTCTGATCTAGGGTCAGTTGTGGTCAACAGCTATATCTAGTAAGTCCAGTTGGGTAGTTGACATGACATGTCAAGCAGTGTCAGCAGTGTCCTGCAATGTGACATGGTAAGCTTCATATAAAACATTATATATGCCACTGTTATGATTTCTACATAAGTTTTAATGACTATACGGTACGATTGTGCTTTTAAATATCCATTTGTCACACCACAGGGCTATTTAAGCGCAAAAAGCCGATTTAAACTGTTGAAAACCTTGTGTGGCCAGTCTCAGCACCTGCTTTCCTCTATACAGATAAATTGGCTAGTGCATACAGTAAGTATAAAAAAGTTAATGTATTGCTCAACTACCCAGGTAAAGATTACAATTTTATTAGCAACCCTACCTAGTTTATAGGTGTAACAACCCATTAAATCAAAACGGAGGAAATGACATAAACCCGCGGGGGTTTAAGGGGCATAAACCATGACAAGAAAATCAAACAATCCGTTCATTTTTACTCACACAGTAAACTGTTCGATCATTTTCTACAGAAATTCACATTATTTAGGCCTATATTTGTGTATCTTATAACGCCATTTTAACAAATATATATTATCCTATATAAATAAGAGAATTAAAACAGTTTTATACCTTCTTGTGTTTGTGAAGTTACTGGCTGAGGTACACAGAGAAACATCATCGCGCTGAGCGCGAGCACCTGCTGTCTCATCTCGTCTCGTGAGTGAAGAATCGTCTCGAGCTGACACGAGCGCCCTCAGACATGCCGCGCGCTCCAATCTCAAGGAAAATGGAGAGTCTATGGGTGATATTCCGGTGGACAAAAAAATGCTAAAATAAAACATCCATGAAATTCATCTACTTGTTTACTTCGGCTGCTCTCCCTGTCAAATAATCCGCGTTCTGTGTATCATCAAAAAGTTCCGCTTTGCAGTAGCACCATTTCCATTGGATTTTCCCACTTAGTCAACGGATAATAAACTATTTACTAGGCTAACACGAGATTAGGAGAGTGAGAAGGAAAGTTGAAAGTATGACGCAGGCTCACCACTCCCTGAGTGTACACTTATGATGTTCAGATTTGGATTGGCCCGATAGAGCGCTGCTATTTACCAATCACTGCATGAACGCTGCGCTTCTCCACCCTTCAGAAACGAGCACAACAGCCTGTGACTCACAAACTGATGATGGGCGATTCTTCATGAAGTAAAGAACTGCAATTAGGGCCACCTTTGACTACTGTCAATCTTAGGGGGAAGAAACAAAAAACAAAAAACTTCTTTAGACTTTGTTGAATCCATGTCCTGGAATAAACACGTCATTCCAACATCTTGGTAATCAGAAGGCAATGTTAATCAACAAGTCTGTGCTTTATTAAAAAATTTGATTTGTTTATGAATTGAAATGTTCAATAAAAAACTAATAAAAAAGTTTATCCTCACCTGTTGAAAGTTTGATGACGCACTAACGTATTTCTTAAAGCTGATTGGCTTGAATGTTTTCCTCTGTCAATGATTGATTACATATGCGGAAGGAGGCAAATTTCTTTCTTTCTTTCTTTCTTTCTTTCTTTCTTTCTTTCTTTCTTTCTTTCTTTCTTTCTTTCTTTCTTTCTTTCTTTCTTTCTTTCTTTCTTTCAATTTCATTTATTAGTAGGCATAGCCTATATACAGGTCCTTCTCAAAAAATTAGCATATTGTTATAAAGTTCATTATTTTCCATAATGTAATGATAAAAATTAAACTTTCATATATTTTAGATTCATTGCACACCAACTGAAATATTTCAGGTCTTTTATTGTTTTAATACTGATGATTTTGGCATACAGCTCATGAAAACCCAAAATTCCTATCTCAAAAAATTAGCATATTTCATCCGACCAATAAAAGAAAAGTGTTTTTAATACAAAAAAAGTCAACCTTCAAATAATTATGTTCAGTTATGCACTCAATACTTGGTCGGGAATCCTTTTGCAGAAATGACTGCTTCAATGCGGCGTGGCATGGAGGCAATCAGCCTGTGGCACTGCTGAGGTGTTATGGAGGCCCAGGATGCTTCGATAGCGGCCTTAAGCTCATCCAGAGTGTTGGGTCTTGCGTCTCTCAACTTTCTCTTCACAATATCCCACAGATTCTCTATGGGGTTCAGGTCAGGAGAGTTGGCAGGCCAATTGAGCACAGTAATACCATGGTCAGTAAACCATTTACCAGTGGTTTTGGCACTGTGAGCAGGTGCCAGGTCGTGCTGAAAAACGAAATCTTCATCTCCATAAAGCTTTTCAGCAGATGGAAGCATGAAGTGCTCCAAAATCTCCTGATAGCTAGCTGCATTGACCCTGCCCTTGATAAAACACAGTGGACCAACACCAGCAGCTGACATGGCACCCCAGACCATCACTGACTGTGGGAACTTGACACTGGACTTCAGGCATTTTGGCATTTCCTTCTCCCCAGTCTTCCTCCAGACTCTGGCACCTTGATTTCCGAATGACTTTGGACCACTGAGCAACAGTCCAGTGCTGCTTCTCTGTAGCCCAGGTCAGGCGCTTCTGCCGCTGTTTCTGGTTCAAAAGTGGCTTGACCTGGGGAATGCGGCACCTGTAGCCCATTTCCTGCACACGCCTGTGCACGGTGGCTCTGGATGTTTCTACTCCAGACTCAGTCCACTGCTTCCGCAGGTCCCCCAAGGTCTGGAATCGGTCCTTCTCCACAATCTTCCTCAGGGTCCGGTCACCTCTTCTCGTTGTGCAGCGTTTTTTGCCACACTTTTTCCTTCCCACAGACTTCCCACTGAGGTGCCTTGATACAGCACTCTGGGAACAGCCTATTCGTTCAGAAATTTCTTTCTGTGTCTTACCCTCTCGCTTGAGGGTGTCAATGATGGCCTTCTGGACAGCAGTCAGGTCGGCAGTCTTACCCATGATTGCGGTTTTGAGTAATGAACCAGGCTGGGAGTTTTTAAAAGCCTCAGGAATCTTTTGCAGGTGTTTAGAGTTAATTAGTTGATTCAGATGATTAGGTTAATAGCTCGTTTAGAGAACCTTTTCATGATATGCTAATTTTATGAGATAGGAATTTTGGGTTTTCATGAGCTGTATGCCAAAATCATCAGTATTAAAACAATAAAAGACCTGAAATATTTCAGTTGGTGTGCAATGAATCTAAAATATATGAAAGTTTAATTTTTATCATTACATTATGGAAAATAATGAACTTTATCACAATATGCTAATTTTTTGAGAAGGACCTGTATTCTCTCTATTATTCGTGGCTATACAGAGTATGAAAGAAAAAAGACTGTTGGCTGTATTGTAACTGTAGGCTCTGTAACAATTTGTGTATATTAATAAAGATGAAAAGTGAAATTCACCTTGTTAGAATTCTACAAATTTCGCTTTTTTTCTTTTTAAATTTTTTTTTTGCTAAGTTTCAACATTCATATAAATGGAGTGTAAAAGTAGACACTAATCTAGATGACAAAACGTTCCCCTAATCGAAGAATGACTAATTTACAAGCCCACTAAATAGCTTCCTTCAGGACATTTGGTTATGCTAGTTCTAAAGGGTTTAGTCAGTGCAGTGGTAATAATTCTACAGGTATCACACAGAAACTGCTGTCTGACTCCTGTGAGAGTCTCGCAGAGATTTATGAGCGGGTCGTCATCCGCAGGGGGTCTTGCATGGGTTTCTTGTTTTTCATAGTGAAGAGCATTATTGTACTCGTGCCATGTCAACTGCTTAATCCCTCCATTGATGCATATAGACCGAGCTATCACAATAGGCACATTGTCATGGGGTTTGGCGACTTTTGAACCCGCAGCAGAACATGCCTGATCTCCACAGACTGTCCAGTGTACAGTGGTAAACACTCACGTCGGAGAGAAGAGCAAACGCTTAAGATCACGCTTACGGCAGCTACTGGCTGATTCTTCATTTTCGTATCTGACAGCAAAATCTGGCTTTGTGTTTCTTATTCTCAACTTTTTATTTATTATTATTCTGGATAACATGTTTCTTATTGAACAGTAGCTGATATGTGATTCTTGTTTTTGCATTGATACAAATTCATATTATCACAATTTTTTGAGATGTGCAGAACAAACAGGTCTTGTCATAATGTGATTATATACAGTAAAGAATGCTTACTTTCTTTTCAGAATTTTAGGACACTACGACCTCTACCGGTATCACTGAATATTACAAGCAGTGTAATCAGTCAGAAACAAGTGTTATTTGCATTTAGCTACACTTCAAAAGTTTGGGGTCAGTAGGACTTAAATAAATAAATAATTTTATTGAGCAAGAACGCATTAAAAGTATCAAAAGTGACGGTAAACACATTTGTACAAAAAAAAAAAACCCCATTCAAATAATTTCAGTTCTTTTGAACTTTCTATTCATCAAATAGTCCTTGAAAAAAAGTTTTCATAAAAATTTTAAGCAGAACAATTGGGTCACAAAACAAAAGAATCCCTAACACTTTGAAGTTTAACATTTGATATTTATTTTTGATTAGTTACAAAACATAAATAGAATCAACAGTTGAATTAGTTACAATTTACAGTAGCTAAATCACCAGCAATAAGTTTAGTCCTCTATAGATTATTTTCTCTTAAATAACCTTTAATTATTGGTGGTCAGTCAAGTAATTCTAGGGTCCCCCTGGTTTTACTGTACAACTTCACCCAAAAGTCACACCACTGTAGAAATGATTTGGCTTAAAATATTCCCAGTCACTTGCACTGAATTCAAATCCCTCGAAATTTTGTATCATGTCGAAATCTTGGAACAAACGTTTGGGGTAAATTTGTAATCCAGGGGAACTCGAGAAACTGTTCTTATCAGATAACCACAGCTTTCTCAACACTGATCAATACACAATTTTACATTTTTACAACCCCTTTCAAAATACAAAAATAATGCTTTCTTTTTAGATTACATTTTTGTAACACTTCAACAGAGGGTTATCTTTACATTTCCCATTTGTACAGATCAAATGGCTAATGTTGGAGTTTTCTTAGACACAACAGCTTTATGCTCACCACTATCCTGTTGGTTTTACTGTGAGGAGGTGGGTCTTGTCTTTAGAAAAAGGACATAAAATACTGGAAACTGTGTGATCCCAACTCTTTGTAGGCAACGGCCACGTTGACTTCTTTTTGTAACATCCACGAGTTCTAGCATTAGCACAATTTAAAAAGCTTCACAAAATGAATCCGTTCCTTAACACAATACATTCCATCCTGTCTATCTCTCACCTACTTGTTGAAAAACGCAGGTTCCTTTTTTCAACAAAACATTAAAAACAGCCAGTTTTCTATATATGGGCATTGCAGGTTTATGAATGCTGACTGACAACCTCTTTAGAAATCTTCAGTAGTCTTGTTACGTAGCTGGGCATTGATATCTTGGTCTAGATGAATCACACATAAGCTTTATGATCAGTGTAGAAAAATACACTGTAAAAAGGCAACCTATGTTCTCCCAATCATAAATTTGCTTGGCAGTTATGTATATGTCTATATCTGATGAAATGCCAGATTCAATGAGGATTACATCTTTTTGCCAGTGTTTTGCTGATGCGCTGCGTTCACGAAAAAGCAAACTCACAGTTCACAGATCACAGTTCGGTGTTCACGGAAGCACGTTCATACGGGACTGTGCAAAAATAGACAAGAACAAGAACAAGCTGCGTTCACTTCACTTGAGCTTTCCAAACAGCCGTCTAGTCTTGCACTCTTCACCATGGGATTAATGTTAATAGTGTAAACCTTAAAAGTATGAACGTCTGCTAGAGAAAAATACAGAGAGAAAAATACTGCAATCATCTTAGCTAGTTTCATTTGAAACCAAATGAACTGAAGAACTGTTTTCTTCTCAGAATCAATTGCAGGATCGTAAAAGGAATTAGTCAATGGCTATTTGTTATTCTAGAAAAAATCTTGGCTAAATCTAAAACGTTACCACTATTTATCATTGTAAAATATAATACATGAGGAGCATGCCTTATTCCGTGCACAACAAGAGTTTTTGATTGTTTTCGTAGCTAAGATGACGGTTGCGGGGTTACCATGCTCTGCGCTGGAACATGCGGTTGATCTCACCACCGGCTGAATCCGTTGTGCTCTTTTAAGATGGCGCATCACTGCTGACGTCCGGTTGTTGTCTTTTCCGTGCGTATATATAAAAAAATATTTCTTTTAAGCTATACAGACCCACGTCACAACAACACAGAAAAGAATTTAAATATCATTACTAATTGCACTTTTTAAAATTCAAATAGTCCTTTCATTTGAAGCACTGATAAATAAAAACAAAGAGGATCATATCTCATGTCAAAAATGTCTCTATATAGGGCAAGTTCAGGTCCAGCTAAGTCAGATATAAAACTTGACGGTGCGGAAACACACAGAGGATATGTTTTGAAAAATGCAACACAAACACACGCTCACACAAATACACACACTACAGTATTTATACACCCCCATACCCACACACACGCAACCACTTGCTACTAGTGTCCTTCCTGTACAGGATGTACATCAGTGGTATTCCTCTCCGTCTTCTCAAACAGACCTCATCTCACTGCTGTCCTAAAGGAAGGGTGGACGTGGAGGGTTTGGAGTGAAGTTTGGCACTTGAAGGCAGAGTGGAGGTGGAGCAGGAGGAAGAGGAGCATGAGGAGGAGGAGGACGAGCAGAAGATGGTGTCTTGATTGGCGGTGGCGGCGGGGACAGAGGCAGCTGTGACGCTGGTTGCGGGGGGCAGCGGAGGCCCAGCTGCAGTCATTAGCGAGGGGGAGGCGCTGGGGGGAGGCGCGCCAGACACCGGGGGCTGGGATCCTGACAGGAGCTGGACCTGCTGCGGGTGCAGGGGAGACGGGCTGTACTGCAGGGGAGGCTGCAGATGTGCATTCTGCTGGGGTAGAGGAGTGATGGGAAATTGCGTTGGAGGCGGCTGCGTTTGTCCACTGATGGTGCTATAGGGGGTGGACGTCATTGTAGACATGCTGACTGATACGGGAGTACTCAATGGAGCCCCGGAAAACCAATCCGATGAAGCTGTTGGCTGCAAGATAGAAACATAATTTACTTGATTATTTACTATTTTATTTTTATTCTATTTTAGCATCACAAATCAATATAGAGAAATCCAAACATCTGAAACTATATTGAAAATCAAGGATTTAAAATTTCATTTAAATCTGGAAATAAACAAGTTTTAATTTACCTTTATACCATTATGAATTTTTATATGCAGAGCGAAAGCGCACAGGTATGGTAATGGTATAAAATTAGAAAAAAGCAAAATAGGACCATTTTCCAGTAGCGTTCTCAAGGTGAAGTCACGATTACCATTGTTCGGTGAGTTTTCATGGGCGAAATACAGTCATTTCCAATAGAAATTAGGGGTGTAACGGTCCTCTGTAAAAAAAAAAAAAATAATCAAACCGTTCCGTTCTCCGCCCATGGTTCGGCATGCACTTGCACTGCGGTTCAACTTAAATCTGACGACGCATCTATAATATGGTTTGATAAAAACAACTATGCATAAAACAGACAGAGTTTGGCTAATGTATGTTTCTGACAATAGATACGCATACTGGATTTCCAATACATTACAACAACAGCGATGACCAAAAAAGTGGACAAAACAGTCACTCTTTGTAAATTTTGTTCGATGCGAGTGCCATATGCTCGAATATGAGCAGTCATTTATGCCATCATCACCTGGGGGTTGATGGCCTGCGAACGCAGGTGAGACCTGAACAGCACACGTTGCTATCTGTGTTTAAACTAAACTCATTTAAGCCTTACCAATTTAAACATTCAAGAGCCAGAAGACACAAAAGAGAACTTGCACGTGCTGTGAAGCGAACAAACAAGATTCAAGATTCAACATACAGTATCAGTGTACTGGATCCATGCATTGTCTTAAAGTGACAGCAGCCTAAAATTCCTGCTGTGTTTTTAATGTTAATCAAACAACAAATGACAAGGAAATCACTCACTGCTCCTGATTGAATAGTTTCTGTAACTTTAATAAGGATTCATCTTTAATTTTCAAAGTCAAATGTGCAATGTTATTTTACATTTGATTACTTTCTTCAATTTCTGCAGATAAAAAACTAATGTTAGAGCTACCTGAAAAACCTGAAAATCACTGTTTATTTGTGTCTTTGCTCTATTGTATTTATTTATACTGTTGCTTGTAGTTATATCATTTGTTCTTATTTTTATTTGACAGTATTCCTTTTTTCCCCTGAACATAGCACATACCGAACCGTACCGAAACAGTGACTCTAAAACCGTGATACAAACCGAGCCGTGAGTAATTTGAAACGTTACACCCCTAATAGGAATCCACACGATTGGGAGGGTAAAAGATTTTCCCTGCCAGATTTCACAAAGGGGTTCAATTTGGTCACTCAAATTTGCTGCAGTGGCAATCAGAAAGCTGCTTGGTTTGAAAGTGACTTGTGTGAGCAGTGCTTCATATATTGCTACACTACTGAATATACGTAGACAAAGAAAATTTTTTGCTTGCAAAATTTCATGTGATCGTACCTTTAGACTTTTGAATCCCACTCTATATCACAGCAAAATATTTATAACCCATACAGGATAGTGCAAATGGAGACACTGTATTTGTTGCACGAATGCATTACCTCAGTAGTCTGGCCCCATCCGCCCAACTCCTGCACTTGTTGGATCTGTTTGATTTGATTCAGTGAAGGCTTAGGCTGAACAGGGCAAACAGCTTCTTTTGACCACTCATCAACAAGCTTATGCAGTTCATCTGTGAATGTGCTCTTTCTATTGGCAGAACCCTGGGCTGAAGGACTCTGGTCTGAAAACAAAATGATGGAATTGTTAAAGACGCCATTAAATAAAGATGACTTAATTCTCATTAATTACAATACCATTCAAAATTTAGGATCTATAAATTTTTACATCTCTTATGCTCAGCAAGGTTGCATTTATTTGATCAAAGAAAAAAATAGTAATATTGTGAATATCTCTATTTTAATATATTTAAAAATGTAATTTATTCCTGTGATGCCAAAGTTGAATATTTAGCATCATTACTCCAGTCTTCAGTGTCATGACAAATCATTCTAATATACGGATTTGGTGCTCAAAAAAACAACTCTTATTATTATCATTATTGAAAACAGTTTTGCTGTTTTATGTATTCGTGGAAACCTGATAAAAAGAAATTCAGGATCCTTTGATGAATAGAAAGTTCAAAAGAACAGCATTTATTTGTAATATAAAACTTTTATAACATTTTTAACCAATTTAATGCATCCTTGCTGAATAAAAGTATTATTTTCCTTAAAAAAAAAAAAAAGGTTTTGGTTTTGAACGGTAGTGTATTACTATTTCGAGCATGTACTATAGCTTGTACCTCTATTAGCGGTCAGTGATGGGATTTTCTCAGGCTTGCAGTATGAGTGAAGCCTGCTTTGCTCCCCACCAGAATAACTACTAGACTGCTGAAGACTCCCTGAGTGTGTGTGTTTTAAAAGCAACAGGATAACAGTANATACTCTCAAAAAAAAAAAAAAAAAAAAGACGCTACTTCTAACTCTTCTTTCTGGCAGTACCTTGGTGTGTGACTCCATTGTTATCCATGTGAGAATGGGGTCGGGGCCGGAGCTTGGCTTTGGCGGGTCGGGGTCTGCGTGGGGAGATGGCAAGGGGCACGGCGGGCAAAGGAGAGGTACGGGGCAGGGTCATGGACAGAGGCTGTCTGTGGTCTTTAAGAGAGCGGAGCTGCCTGTACAAGTCCTGCAGCTCTCTGTTCTGCTGTGCCTGCAGGGACACCACCTCTTTGATGTGTCTACAGAGATAAAAGAGAGAAGGAAGTATTAGTAGAATTTTATGTATCAGTATAAGAAAAACAGCAGTGCAGAATTCAACTGCTCTCACTTCTCTCTCAGCTTGTGGAGCTCTCTCCTCAAATCTTCATCCTCCACCTCGCTCTCATCGTCGCTGCTGCCCAGGGGCGAGCGTATGTGACTCCTCGGTGGGTGGGTGGGTACTGTAGTTCTCCTCTCCTCTTTCTCACCATCTTTCCCTTTCGTTTTCCTCCTCTCTCGCTCCAGGTCAGGGGACACAGGGGAGCTGTCCGTCAAATTTTCCTCTCTTTGTTCGGCCTGTGTAACTGAGAAACGGCCAACTTTTCTTTGCATGGCTCCTTGGCTTGGTGCAGCTTCCTGTGGTGGAAGGGGCTCTGCGGACTGGGAAACTGGAATCACCTACAAGAAAAGAGAATAGGAAGTAGCAATTACTTCACTGAGTTTAAATTATTTGTGTTAACTGTGGTCACAATAAATACAAAAAGAGACAATAAGCGTAAACTGACCAACAGCTAAAAAATTGGGATGGACTACTTGAAGTGTCATACATCAGGAAAAAAAGTTGTATGACACTTACACAAGATACACTACCGTTCAAGTATTTGGGGTCAGCAATTAAACAAGAAGAAGAAATTAATTATTCAGCAAGGATGAATTAATTTGATAAAAGTTGAGAGTAAATACATTTATAATGTTAAAATATTGCAAATCAAAATTATTTAACTTTTTGTTTATCAAATAATCCTAAAATTGTCTCACAGTTTCGACAAAAATATTAAGTAGCACAACTGTTTTTAACATTGATAATAATAAGAAATGTTTCTTGAGCAGCAAATCAGTATATTAAAATGATTTCTAAAGGGATACCGAAGAAGATGCTTTGCCATCACAGGAATAAATTACATTTTAAAAGTTAAAACAGAAAATGTATATTTTAAATTGTAATATAAATAAGTCACTTCTTTCAAAAACATAAAATCTTACCAAACCCAAACTTTTGAAGGGTAGTGTAAATACATTGTAATAATAAATCTTGATGATACAATTTAGTTATTTGTGCACTGTTGAAGTAGAGTGTTAAAATTTTCCATAAAAAAAAAAAAAAAAAAAACTCTATTCATTTAGCTGGTTTATGAAGAAACTTGTGTGACCACACTATTTGCCATCATTCTCGATGGCAGCATAATATACATCAATTTCACACTTAACATGCATCTTTTGTTTTTCATTGTCACATTAGATCTGCCTGCCTTTGTCAGTTGGAGAAATATGACTTTATATTTTTTCCCTGAGCAAAATCACATAATGGATAATTCCAATTACCAAACTCGTAAGTAGAAGTTTTCCCAGCAGCATTTCTATTTTAACTTGGTGTATGGTGCATGTGGTTTTGTCTCATTGTTTACACTTCCTGTCTGACAAGAAAACTGAAAAGGTTGAGCTACAGCAAAATGTGAATACTTTGTATAAGAGAATAATGGCAGTACCTGGAAACGCCCTCTGCGTGAGCAGAGTTGGTCATTTGTAGATGCCTCCCTCTCCTCCTCCATCCCCTGGCTGAAGTTGCCATCTTATCAGAAGGAATAAAGAAAGAGACGCAAAGACGAGAGAACACAATGACAATAGTAAAATGAAACGGGAACATACAGAAAACACATAGACAGTGTATATGGAATAAAAAAAACACACACACAAACAAGCACACAAACAAACAGAAGACACCACAGACACAGGGAGATAGCATTAATAACCACAGAGATCTTTGACTAACAAGCATCCATGCATGTTCACATGGTGAGATTATAGTCAGCATGGCAAATTACACCATCACTGGCAGTCGGTGGACATGAATACGGATATGATTATGATCTCAAATGGCATGCTGAGTGGACGCAGAGTGTGATGGGGAATGGGTGTGGGGAGGGGTGGCAGGGAGCAGCTTTAACAAACAGTAAAACCAGTTCATGGAAGAACAATCTCTGCAACAACTTCTAAAACATTAGAGAGTAATAAACAAGTATGCCCCCATCCATCCACACTCACACGATTGCATTCATCTGTCAGGCTCTAATATCACTGCCTAGTGAGCGGCAGTGATACCAGTCAGCATGTCTGAATAATCTACATCTACTGTGTGTTCATGTAGTGTATACAGAAACACTGTTTCATTCCAGTGACTATTTCTAGTTGATGGTCCTAAGGTGCTTGTTTAACATTTACAGTCTGTCAGGCTTAAATCGTTGAAAACCATTGCTCTATTGCATTAGACTGATGCTATTTTACATTTAGGTTATGTTAGGAATGGCATACTACCATATTACTTATACTAAGCATGTATTGTGCACAGTATAAACATTTTCAGTATATACGGAACATCCAGATGACTTAGATATGACATTCACCAAAATGTGCAGAATACAAGCAGAGAACTCTATGTGGAATACTGTATCCAATAATACTTCTTATACTAAATATTTATACTGTGCATAGCAGGCAAATGTTCAGTTTTCATGCAATAAAATAATTTAAGCAATAAAATATAACACATTTTTGACTCGTTACTTGATTAGACGGCCATTTGTATTACAAAATTAGATAATTTAACTTTTTATTTCCAATATTCCACTGAATATACACTACTGTTCAAAAGTTTGGGGTATGCTTACCGAGAAATACAGTAAAAACAGTAATGTTGTGAAATATTATTACAATTTAAAATAACTATTTTAATAATATTTTAAAATTCAAATATTTTGTAACAATGCAAGTCTTTACTGTCACTTTTGGTCAATTTAACACATCCTTTCTGAATAAAAGTACTAATTTATATAAACTAACTCTTACCGACCCCAAACTTGTGGTAATGAAATGTTGAAATGTTAATCAGTGCACACTGTGTGCTTTTTTCACATACCAATTTTTTTATTTTTTTTTATTTTAAGGACAGTAGTATGCTAGTATTCCATTCCAAACATAGCCATGGACGTGCAAAAAATACGAAAAATAAAACCTTCCAAAAGCCTACCCAGGTAGGAAAGAACAGGATTTGATCTAAAGCTCTAGGAGAAATAAAACCTACGCTCATTTGAAAAATGGATTGCTAGCATCTGAAAAACAGCTGTTTCTTTACTAGACATTAGAATGACTTACTTGTTAAGTCATTAACACTTAAGCTTCAGTGAGTTAATTAATAAATATACACAGTTTCAATAGTGCATAAAATGTAAATTCAAAAATGTAATGTGATTAATTTAACTGTATTAAAAAAGATTGCAGCTGTTATTTTTGTATTAAAATGGATAGAAAATTAATTAGAGTGGGCATGATGAAAAATATGTAGTATGTAGTATCATGCCTCTTCAATTACTAAACAAATACAAAAATGAACAGGTGCAAACTTCAGAGTCTGGGCCCATGTAACTTGTGTGCTATTTTTGCAATTGCAGGTGGTCTGGGTGAGTGATGTTGGGTGCAGGAAGGTGAGGGGCACGGGTGCCGCAATACTGCACTGCATACGCTGGGACTGGAGATTCAGATCCAGGTGCGACGCACAAGGGTCATCCCTCTTAGATTCTCTTCCCTTTCTACACTCCTCTGTTCTTACCCCTGGGTAACCCATGCAGACAAAACAAAAAGGAGGCTACAACATAAACATTAATGTACAGCAGAGCAATTCCTTTCAAACAAAAACTCAAGCAAGAAAAATGTATTGCTGGATGATGTAATGATTTCAGTACAGACTAAGCACAGCAACAACCACATTACCATAGAAAGACTATTAGGATTAATAACTAATTAATTCTAACAGTATTTTTAGAAATGAAAATCCCTATCTAGCAAGGTAAGGGTCAGCTACATTACTTTTAATCTAAACATTTGTTTTAGGTCAGTGCCCACCCACACCCCTCACTCGCTCTCTCTTGCGCGCTTCCTGCGGACGCTACCTTGCTGGACTCTGGGCTTCTTGAACAAGCTGGCGGAGTGGCGCAGTTTGCACGCCCAGCTTTTGAATTTTCGAGTCCAGGATTTCTTGCTAACAGGATTTCTGATACTAGGACATGTCAGGTTTAGGCCAAAATATCCACCTCCTTCATTGTGCTGCTGCTGTCCAGGCCACAGTGGGATGGGCTGTTGAGAAGAGGAAGGCAACAGAACATCTCCAGGGGTGCAGCTTTCAGAGAGGGAAGGCGGAGCCTGGAAACAACATGTGAACAAGAGAAGGTAAACAAATGTAAGATGTGCAGTGAAAAGGCTTAAAGGTTAAAGCACGTATACCAAAACTTTGGAAATGTACTTTGTATTGTGTTAAACTTTCTCTCAAGAAAAAACAATTAATGTAACTACTCTAAAAAGATGTCATGTAAACATCAAGTAAAATATAATAGTTCATTTTCCTTACACATTTAAAATTTCCTTACACACTGAGTGTACACCTTTATTTTCAAAAAGTTTTAAAATGTACTTTTAAAGATTATATATATATGCGACGCACAAGGGTCATCCCTCTTAGATTCTCTTCCCTTTCTACACTCCTCTGTTCTTACCCCTGGGTAACCCATGCAGACAAAACAAAAAGGAGGCTACAACATAAACATTAATGTACAGCAGAGCAATTCCTTTCAAACAAAAACTCAAGCAAGAAAAATGTATTGCTGGATGATGTAATGATTTCAGTACAGACTAAGCACAGCAACAACCACATTACCATAGAAAGACTATTAGGATTAATAACTAATTAATTCTAACAGTATTTTTAGAAATGAAAATCCCTATCTAGCAAGGTAAGGNTATATATATATATATATATATACTGTATACAGTGCACAGCATAAATGAGTACATCCCCTCTTGATTAAGACTTTCTGGAACATTATATCTCTAAAGAACCCTAACATTTCTTCTAAGCAATTGAGTAATTGCTGACTTTCAGAAGTTTCAGAGGGGGTGTACTCATTTATGCTGTGCACTGTGTGTGTGTGTGTGTATATGTGTGTGTGTATATGTGTGTGTGTGTGTGTGTGTGTGTGTGTGTGTGTGTGTGTGTGTGTGTGTGTGTGTATATATATATATATACACAAACACACACACACACCTTTAACAATAAATCTCTCTCTCTTTATGAAAACCTACATTTTGAGAAATAATAAAAGATCATGTCAAACCATTAATAAAGTTCTTTTCACAAACTACTCTCTTTTAAAAAGTTTTTTTTCCAGTTATGACATGTGGACTAGTGTTGTCAAAAGTACCGACTTTGGTACTAAGTCTGTACTGAAATTTTGAAAAATGTGATACCACAAGCATTCCCCCCTAGCATTTTGAGCACTGTTGAGCAGGTTCTTAAACACCTCTGATTGGCCACTGTGTTCATGCACTCAACAGATATGTCTGTGATTGGCTACAAGCAGGCCTTCTATATCAGCGGATATATTAGTGATCTGCTGATAGACGGATCCGGTGACAGACGCCTGCTTTCAAACGTTCTGGTGTATATCTGTGTAAGTGCTCGGTGAAGAGCGTCACAGATGTCTTTTACAACAAGTTTTTGAAGCGTTGATCATTGTAATCAATCACAGACATATCTGTTGAGCGCATGAACAATTGCCAATCAGGTGTTTACACATTCACTCAACAGCGCTCAAAATGCTAGGTTGAAATTCTGGTATCGTCACATTTTTTAAATTTCAGTACCGACTTGGTACTGAAGTCTGTACTTTTGAAAACACTAATGTGGACAGCTGTATTACCTGACATTTTATGTTCCCCTAAAAACAAAATTAATTTTAATACAGAAATAACAAAAACATGCTCACCATTGAGAAGATTCATTTGTTTGTTTGTATATATGAACTGCATTTTAATAGATTTATGAATGAAATAGATTGGGAAAAAATAATTAGCCTTCTGCCACTGATCTGTTATATACACACCCCACTTACGCTTACTGATGTTTCACTGGGCACTTTTGGAGATCCGGGCTCCTGTGGAGGGGAAAGGAGGGAGCATGGAGGGGATGTAGAGGAGAAGGATGGGGCAGGCTGTTGTTGCACAGCAGATGAGATCGTCTCCTCCTCGCCTGCTCTCTCCCGCTCTCCATCCGGAGAGATGGAGGAAGAACGAGGGGTGGTGGAGGAGGTGGTGGAAGAGGTGGAGTGAGGGGAGGTGTCTGAGGAGGTCACAGGAGGTGGGGAGAATGCGTAGGGGGGCTCTGAAGACTCATCAACTGCAGTGGAGGCCGCAGCAGATCCCGAGGTGGAGTTGGGGGCAGGACCTGGGCCGCCCGTGGAGCCACTTGCCTGTGCTGCCCCACTGCCGCTGTGCTCCTGATACAGCAGAGTCCTCAGTTTCTCATCCAAAGTCTTGATTCGGTTGTCCACAAACTCGATTTTGGGTGGGCCTTCGCTGTCTGACTCGGCAACTGAGGAGGGCTGGGCTGGAGAGGGTGTGAATGTTTGGGAGAGGGTGGGCAGAGCAGTTTCAGAGAGTTGGAGGGGTGGGAGAGAGGTGTCCGAAGAGGGATGGGGTGGGGCGGAGTGGCTGACGGTGTCTTCACCAGTGGACAGCTCAGACTCTGACTGCTGGACAGACGCCTGCTTCTGCACAGCTGGAGGCACCGCGGTTTGTGCCACAGGCACCATATCATGCGGTGCTTGCTGAAGTAATGTCTGCGTTTGCTCGGCGGGAAGCTGCTGCGGGATTACAGGCTGAAATGGAGCTCGAAGCTGTAGGGGATCCTGGGTCTGGAAGCAATGCTGTGGATGCATGGTCAGCATCGCTGGGGCCGGTGTGGTTTCTTGAGACGCATACTGTTCTACAGTATGGTGCTGGATCTGCTCAGCACTGGCTGTTTGCTGAAGGCTGTGTTGCTGCAAGAATGCAGTCTGTTGCATTGCCGGCTGTTGAGATTCAACTGGTACTTGTTGGTGAGGGACCTGCTGAACTTGGGCAGCTGGAAGGCCTCCCTGCAAAGGGACTGTCTCCTTTGGTATCGGCTGTGATAGTGCTTTTGACTCGCTAGACTGGAGTTTAGGTGGCTGTGGAGCGACCTGGAGCACTGGATGAGGCATAATCTGTGGTTGCTGAGCCTGTTCGGTGGTGGCCATTGCTAACTGTAGTGTCTGGGTCTGTTGAAGTATATCTGGTGTCTGTGAGGGTGCCGTTTGGGTTTGAGCTAGCAACTGTTGTGATGGATCAGCGTGGGTCACCAGTGATGCTGGAGGGGTCCCATAAGCAGACAAGCTAGAGAGGGGCTGTTCACCATCAACTTTAACTGCAGCATCTCCTTGGTCCACACTGGAGCCTGTGAGGGATGCGACTGCATGGAAAGGAGCGGCAGAGGTGCTGGAAGCCATGACAGCGATTGAGCCTCCAGTCAAGCTAGCGGAGAAGACTTGTTCTACTGTTGGCAAGGCAGAGGGTGTTAAATCTTTTTGGGCAGCAATGGCCGAGGCTGACATGGACGCAGGGGCTGATACAGTAGACACCGGAGGAGAGGATGCCGATATAGAAGAACTCGGGAAAGATGCTATCCCAGCAAAAGACTCTGAGCGCTGAGGGCTTTCATGATCTGATAATACATTAGACAGAGAGTAGAATATTCTTCAGAAGTCATGCTAATTAATATCTGTCTTATTAATTATTGCTATCTTAGCTAAAATAACAACAGAAATGTTCTGAACTTTCACTCAATCCATTCTAGTTTGGATTATGTAGGTCATTTCAATTTCAAATTTCACACCAGACCAAAAGTATTGTACATCAAAGTGAATTCTCTACCTTTCTCCATTTCTATGGACTTGGGAACTCTGCTCTCTCCCATTGGTGGGGAAGTGGAAGCTCCCTGGTTGGAGTGAGAGTCACGATGGCGAATGGTTTGGTTAATGAAGAACCTCCAGCGACCCACGGGGGAAGACTGAGGGGCTGAATCCACTTCGGCAAATGGGAGAATAGCACATAACATTTATTTCCCTACTAACTGTAACAACAGTGTACAATTAAAAAGACTTGTTTAATATTTATTATTTTTTTATTTTAATTAAGATAAAAAGACACCAAAGTTACAAAGACAAGATAACTTTAAACTTTATTCTTTAGTTTTATTTATGACAAGATCAGACAGTTACACTAACTTGTTGCACTGGATGGGGTGCTCACATGAAGTTGCTCCAAAG
>RJVU01036174.1:1044321-1087964 GCA_003731715.1 Anabarilius grahami | reverse complement strand
AAAAAAAAAAAAAAAAAAAAAAAGGGTTAAAATCACAACAATGCATTCCTCCTGGAAAATATTGGCCCTGCAATGCAACAAGGGTTTTTGAATGACTGCAGCACTTTTCGTACAGGTATGCCAACTTTTCACAGAGTTTGAAGAAAACCCTAATTGTACTTGATATGAACAGCTGTCGGGCTATTTTTGCAGTCAGTTTGCTTTGTTTTGCTCTTAGTGTGAATAGGTCTTAATTCAGATATGTTTCCAATTCACTGCCTTAGGAAATGAATTACCATTTGTTAATTTGTCAACTTTGTAGCTTTTTCCCCTCAAATACTGTTGCTAGCACAACATCTATATTCTCAATCTGTATTCTTGACTTGACAAATGTCTTACTGTCTAGCAACAAACAATTTTATATGACAATAAATTGAACTATAAATAATATTCTAGAAACTATTCATATTTACAATTGAAGGACAGAATACAGCAAATACAACTATTATTTATTTCAAATGATCAGCTCATACGGTTCAGCTTACAGTGAATTTCAACAACAAATATGTTCTCTGGACCAAACATTAAAAATGTAGGTCAGTGAACATCATGTAACTCAGCACATGACCTAAATCAAAGTCACAGACTGCACAGAGAGATTTCTGAGGAAATTCAATTCAGTATTTCAGTAAGAGAGTGCCATGTCTACATATTGTCACTGACAAAATATTGACATGGCACAGAAAGTTATTGAAACTTATTTTTTGACAAAAGGCACAGAACTTGAGTCGTGAAATACCCTATTAGTCCCTCAACATATTCCACTAAAATAACAACATTTGACTAAGTCTCCCTGGATTGATTTGCTTTAGATATGAATTATTGTGTCCAGTGCAACAGTGAGCCGAGAAAAGGGAAAAACACACAGCGAAGCTGGACCCAAGGGAGACAATCACCTGAGAATATTGTTGAGGCACATTTAATGGGACCTGTGATGCCATAGTGACTGGTTGAATGAAAGTCTGTGCCACAGGAATGTTAGGAGCCCCACCACCACTTTGGCCAATGGAAATGCCAGACATCCCACCATTCTGGCCAACAGGCACATTTGGAACCCCTCCGCTCTGACCAATAGGGAGCAGCTGGGGGTGAGATATAACCCCTGCTCCTTTCACTCCCTAAATAAAGGAAACAATTCTTATCCAACCAAATTACTTTTTTGTACTGTACATCAAAGGTTCAAAATGTGCAAGAATGGTGGTGTCTCAGCAGCTGGGGATGTATGGCACTAGATAAGAAAATAGTTTCTGAAGTAATGGTACTTACAGATGTGCCAGTGGGGTAGCAAGTTTGAGCATGAGCACGGTTCCCTGACTCGGGTACAGAAAAGGCTTGGCTTTGTCCACTGACAGCAGGAAGACTCTCACCCTCTGAATATGGACAAGTAGAATGTCAAATCAACATTTATACACCAATTTGGGACAAATAATAGTTACAAGTGCCTGTTAGATCCTGTTAATAAGACTGTGATTCTAAATTAATTGTGCACCTGTGAAGCCTAATGCAGTCCCTTGCTGTTGAACATGTTGGTCCACTTCTGGCAGCTCCTCTGCCTCTCCCTGAACCCCAGCAGCTGCTCCTGTGCCCTGTGAGGAGGTGGTGCAGGAAGGATGGACATAGGAAAAGGAGGAGGTAAGGACCGAGGAGTCACGGCGCTCATCAAGACTTTGTTGTTGTTGCTGCTGAAGGAGCTGCTGTTGTCGCCGTTCACGGGACTTCTTAATAAGAGTCACCCTGTCTCTGATGGACTTCCCCACCACCTTAGCATCACTTTCATGGAAAAAGCCAGATTTCACCTATAAAAAAGCAATAGAAATGGAGAATGAATAAAAAATAAAAAAAGTATAGGAGGGAGAATGTCAGTTGTCTCAAAGAGAAACATGTCATTCCAAACTTGATTCACAAGCACTTTAGAAACAGAATAAAAAAAAAAGAAATTGTCAGATGTTTTTGTCATTCGCTCCAGTCCTCTTTGACTATGATTTTATTGAAAAGAGCAAAAATGATATTCATTTAAAAAAAAGAAAAAAACCTTTTTGAGTTCTAAACGAAAGTCAAACAGATTTGGAATGACATGAGGACAATTTTCATTTTTGGGTGAACTGTTCATTAAAACAGTGTTTTTGGATCACAATAAATAGCACAAATTGTAGTTTCCATTATTTCTGTTTTATATATTTATAATACACTTTTCCTCCTATCTGTTTCTCACCATCTCCAGTGCAACTTCTTCAGCACTGTCATTCTCCAGATCATAGCTGAACTCGATGGCCTCGTTGTCCTTGTGCTTGCCTTTGAGTTTCTTTGGCTCTTCAACCCAGATGCGCAGGGCCAAGCAGTCTTTGCAGCCAGTATCTTCCTCTGCAAGCTCCACACGCACGCCGGTGTCCTCCGCAAAGAAGGCATGATTTAGAAGGTCCTTCACTGAGAGCCTAAAGGTGAAAAGAGAGAATTTAGATCACTTCACGTTCTTGCTTCACTTCCAGAGGAACTTCCACCATTTAAGTGCTTACCGCTCTAATCGGTTTTGGCGAATACAGCCCTCAATGATTTCTTTTACCTCAGGGTCATTTACTTTGTCAAAACTGGCAGGCTTGATACCCTGCACAGAGAGAAAATTTAGTGTGTTAATACACCACATGATTCTCAAAACACCTGGATGCTATGTGCATCTAGTGATCTGGCTCTTTAAAACGCTGGACTACACCACGTTAGAAGAAATGCTCAGCGTAATTTAGTGAATTCAACCAATATTAATCTACAAATCTACAATCTACAAGAGGCATATAAAGACTTACACTGGTGACTTTGCGGTAGATCTGTGCAGCATTTTGGCATTCTGAATATGGGTACTCTGATGTAGCCATTTCTAGCATGCACATGCCAAAGGCATAGACATCTACTGACTCGTCATAGTGCTCCTCGTACATCTCTGGGGCCATGAACTCCGGAGTACCTAAGAAACCAATACAATACTAATTTAACATTTCTTTTGGCATCTGTTTGTCATTTTTGTTATCTTTGTCTTCTGTTGCTATGATAAAAACAAAAATCTGTTAAACTTTTTTTTTCCTTGACGACAACCAATCAATGCACAAGTAGTCATGAAAACTTCTGAAACCTATAAATGTGCATCCTTCCATATGTGAGGCTTTTTTTTAACCTTGAACAAGGCAAATCGAGTTCAAATCATTTCCCTAAAATTCAACTGCAAAACACATGTAATCTTTTACACAATCAAGAAGGCCTTGAATCAGTTGTGCATCTTTTCCTAGCTTGATCTCACAATTATTGAAATTCAAATGAAGGATTTTAGCCACTGCAAGCAGAAATCATCATCTATGCAGCACCCTGGTGCTTTCACAAATCTTGCTAATCATGATACCCTTTGCAGCAATCTCTATCTTAGTAAGACTTAAAATAATTGATTACTTATTCCAAATATGCTGCTGCTGGGAGCGTTCAGGTTTACCTTGTTAAAAAGAACAATGCTATAAATGGAAATGCTGCTTCCTTTTTATGTTTGTACTAATGTGAATATCAGGTGTGCTAACTTTCCTCTCAGCAAATATATATAAAAAAAAAATCAATAGGTATTGATGTTTTTATGTGTGCACATATTGCGGACAATAATGTGGAACAGCGAGCATTGCCCTTTAGTGAGCTCCAATATGTCAATATGAGTTAAGATAGCTAAAGAGACAAAGGAAGCAAGAAGAGACCTTTTCTTGGATCCTTGATAGTAAGGCTGGGCAATAAAAATCGATAATTATCACAATATAATTTTCCTTGATAAAACTATAACAAAATATTAATTAATGTTCAATATAATGTTTATGCATGATGCAAATAATTCTGTGCATACATGTTGCCATTACCAATTTGCCTAACTGATAAGTGCTGCCATCCAGTAAGATGTGTTCGAGTTCGGTGCAGAGCTCTCCCATACAATCCCTTGTGATTTAAACTAGTTTAAAGCCAGATGAAACAGCGCTGACATTCTCACCAACACTGACGCAGAAAACAGGTGAAACAGTGAGCCGCAACAATACAGTTAGAAGGCTTTTCAATCCACAAGTCGCCAACATTTACCATGATTTACTGTAATAACACAAGATAAACCATCGGATTGTGGCCTAAATATGGTATATATTACATTATATTAAAAATGTAGACACTGAATGTAGGCTATTAAAGGAGTAATGGAATATAATTACAGTATTTGTTGTTATTAAGCTTTAGCCTAGCAGTTTTTGTGCATTTGTATACTAAGGGTACTGTTTTTCATAAATTCCATAGAAACAATATAGTTACTATTTACCATGATATTGAGGTGCAATGCATGGTTTAACCTGTGGTTAACATGATCTAAATACTATAGAAAACCAAATTTCCCCCTATAAAAATTAGGTTCTTACAATTTTTACAGATATTTTTGTTAATGAACAAATTTACATCTGCATCCAAACTCAAGATACTATCGCCCAGTCCTACTTGACAGACATCGTAACTACAGCCACTAGTGTGGAAGACCTGCAATCCATTCAGAAAAAGTGTCTTACCAAAAAGCTATAAATAGGTCCATCACATATCAAAGAACAACTTCTACTATACACAGGAAACTAAATAAAAGACACAGACCTATGACACTCTTGGCAAATGATGTCCGCATGAGGGTGGCAAGGCCCAGGTCACCAATCTTTACTGATCCGGTCGGGCCTGTGATGAAGATATTGTCACACTTGAGGTCACGGTGCACAATGGGTGGCGTACGTGTGTGCAGGAACTGAAGACCCTTTAGGATTTGCCTGCACCAGCTGCGTAGAACCTTGGGCTTCATCACCTTAAAGCGCTTAAGGTACCTGGAGCACAGGAAAAACAGTCATGAGTTTATAATGAAGTAAGAAGTTTGCACCCTTACTGGATGTTGATAAATTGCCTAAATGGTAAAACAAGAAATAAATGAGTAACATTTTGCATGCATGCCACAAAAAATGTTAAGGATGATGACAGAATATGGTGCAAAACAATAATCGTTTACAGCCAGGGCCATAGCCGATGCAGGTTGTTTTCCTCCATGAAATCATGTTTCTGATGGAGTGCCCGAGGGAGGGGGTCGGGGTTTATATCTATCTATGTATCCATCTATCTAAATATATATACACACACACACACACTCACACTCACACAATTCATTATATAATATTATCATATTCATAATATTAATATATTCAATTACAAAGAATAATGTAATGATACACACGTTTTGAGTGTTCCCGAGGTCATGAGCTCAGTCACTAGGACGATGCACTTCTTGCCTCTAAGAACAGACTCCCAGGAGTCATAGAAACGCACAATGTTGGGGTGCTGTAGACCCTTCAGCATTTCAGCCTCTTCTTTAAACCGCTGCTGCTCCGCCTTGGTCAGCTTTCGATCCTGAAACATAAACACAAAACATTAAATAAACATTAAATGTCAGTAAAACGCAGTCTGTAATGATTTAAAATTCCATTAAAATTGTTTAACTCGTGCCAGTCTACATCTCCACTTGACAATAAAAAAAACTTATGATCTGAAAAAAAATCCCACTGACTTATACAGAATGAGGAAAAAAGCAGATTAACTAAATCACTGACATGTCTGAACCAATTATGACTGTACTTTTAAGCAAAAATGACATAAGAAATGGAACAGCTCTTGATTCAACATCCTCTTCATAAAAGATATAATTATGCCCACACCCAAAAGTGCTCTAGAATGTCCTATTAATCATGTTAATGACCAAGTCATAAATATTACTAACTATTCTGTGATTTCATATAAATGTGATTTAAATGATCACAGCAAAGTACTCATAAATTATATTGAATTGCCTCATTAATGATGAATGTCAGCATACCATGATAGCACAGCACACTTCCAGTCACTTGCTGCTGAGAGAAAATGAGTTCCCCTTTAAAAAAATGTGCTGCGAGAGAGGAATGTTCAAAGCTTTGTATCCATTCAGTTTTACTGCAAGAATGTAACCCTCCCAAATATGCAGCGTTATGTCAGTCATCAGCGAATCTGCCATCTTTGGTGGTTTCAATACAGCACTATGGCAGGTGGGGTGAAGGGAGAGATATTTGGAGGTGTATTCCGACGGCTGATCACAGCAAAATGCTTGGTTCAGCATGGGCACATGAGCTCTGCAAAGCTTCATAGACAGTACACTACTGATAAATGGTCACCAGGTGGCGCTGGCAAAAAGGATATGTGTGACCATGGGAGGCAACACCCAGCATTAGCCTAAAAATCAAATTTCAGCCACAGAGGCCACCATGACCAGATTGCCCCAGTGTGGCGGATGTTGATTAAATCCCTTCGCTGGCACACAGAGGGGAAAATGCCACACTGCCAACACCAAGCCCACACTCACTCCACTGGCAAACAGCACACACACTTATGCAGACATGCAACACACTGATGATTAACTATGCTCACCCTGAGCAACCCCACGATACTAATAAAATAATATTAATGCATGAAGACAATAAGACCCTTTCCACAAAAAGTCTAAACCTGTGTGACTTTCTTTCTTTTGTGGAACAAAAAAGAAGATATTTTATTTAAAGAATGTTTCAACTGTTTGTGTCCATTTGAAAGTCAATGTGGTCTAAAACTACTGTGGACCCCTTTTGACATCCATTGCATAGACAAAAAACAAACATTTGTTTTTAAAATATGATCTTTTGTGTTTATCAGAAAAATGAACATTAAGTTTTGAAAAAATATGAGGGTGAAAAAATTATGACAGAATTTTCATTTTTGGATGAACTATACCTTTAAGACAAGCTGTTCTTTGTTTCTTTTCTCCACTGAATCTGAACAGATGTTTAAAAAGCCACCCAAAAAGGCTTGTAATCTTTAATCTGCAAGATGACAAAACATCTCTCTGGTTTCTGATTTCATAGACGAAAAAAAAAAAAGTATTGTCTGTCTAACTGTGATAATCACAATAGGTTCTAGTGGGTCATTTGGTACATGTAGCTGAATACAAATGAAGTATTGAGATTCCTTGACCCTTTGAGGCTTTGAGCGTTTGTTTGTGTGACCTACATGGATAAAATAAATCAAAGATGTCTGGGTCAGAGGCCACGACAATAGTTATGTAAGCAACAGTAAAATCAACAACCAAATAAATGCAAAAAATGCCAGCTTTCACAGCTCAGCAAACTCACTGCATGAGATTTATAGACATAATCTTACTTTAATTTCTGTAAACAACTTTGCAATGGCCTGCTGTCTATGCATCAACAAAGAGGGCTAATTTTTGGAGACTGCTTTGTAGCGTACAATCTGATTTGCCATGTAATGAGGTTTCTCTTGTTAAACCTCCATCTGTAAATCATGTCATCCTCTCCATCCTTCTCTCTTAACCCATAAACTACCTAGATGTTACTTTGAGGAAGTATTCTGGGAAAGCTGAGGCCTCTTGTTTTCTTTTCCTCCTTTCTATGCCAGTAAGTTATGCCTAGGCCCACAACCAATTGGCCCGCAAAACTTTGACGAAAGCGCTGCATAATTCAAACACTTGTCATTCACAAAATTCTTTGCATGCATTTGTGTTCAAAAGTTTGTGGTCAGAAAGTTTATTTGTAAAGACATTAATACATTAATATATTTATTTAGCAAAGATGCATTAAATTGGCCAAACATGACAGTAAAGAAATGTATAAATGTTACAAAGATATTCATATTTAAAATAAATGTTGTTCTTTTGAACTTTCTATTCATTCAAGAATGAATAGAAAAAGGATCATAGTTTCCCCCCCAAAAAAAAAGAAAAAAGAAAAGTTAAGCAGCACACCTGTTTTCAACATTGATAATAATAAAAAATATTTCTTGAGCACCAAATCAGCATATTAGACTGGACTAGAGTTTTATATTGTATTAAAATTTCACAATATTACCATTTTTATTGATAAAATAAATGCAGCCTTGTTGAGCAATATGGACTTCTTTCAATAACAAAAAAAAAAACCCAACAACCACAAGCTTTTGAATGACAATGTACATCACCTTCTGCATTTTTGATTTTACTTGAAAGAGTTTTGAAGTAGCTAATCTGAAAATGCTTTCAACTACCAATAAAAATGCAGTACTCTTCAATTTCAATTCATTGAGTCATTTGATTCCAAAATGATCCTAAATCAGTTCCGCTTTTCAGCAAAAATGTAAAGGCACAAATATTTGTCATGGTGTCTCGTCTGTAATTCTGTGTGAAGGTTCTACGTAAATATGTCTGCTTTGATCAGCCAATAAAAACAATAAGAACAGGCGGAAATCTGCAGTAGTATTTTCTGTGCAGATTATATGTGGTGTTAAATGCTCCTGTGTATGCTTGTTTGTACAGTGCAAGCATACTTTTTCATAGTATAAATTCCATTGCAGATGTGTGTTCCATGCAATTTTTGCAGCGTTGCACACGGCATGGCACTTATCTGTAACGTTTGGCCCTGTGTAAGCATTTTCAATGACCAGAATTATTAATAATTTAAATTCTGATGAATTTGAGGATCGATCCGGAATCGTTTAGGAAAGCATTACGACGCATCAGTAAATCGATTTTTCCCCCACCTCTTGCATGTACACAGAATTAGAGCTGGCATAGTCAAGGTTATAACCAAATATATTAGATTGGTGACACCAAATGTTAAAGTTGAACAATGTTTAATTGAAAAACCCATACTGATCAACCACTAATCTGAAAGGTTTCTCTTTCCCATTTTCCCTAGAACTATCAACATTAAGCTTATAATAGTTACAAACAAACCCACACATCAGTAAAAGAATCACCCCCTTCCTTGAACTTTGACTGATTATTTCCAGTGCTACAACAAGGTTTCTTTGTGTTGACAGATGCTTCCTGTTTTGTGGTGCACTGAAAATTCGTGCTGAGCTCCGTATCGTGTGGCTGAAAGCTAACATGAGTGCATCTGTGCATGTGTGTGTGTGTGTGTATGTGTGCGGGTGTTTGCCTGAGCATCCACGTGCAGCCCTGAATGCTGAGTTAGTGTCTAAGACTGTCTCGTAAGGGCGCCTCTGACTGTCTGAGTTTCACCGGTCCTTTGCCCTCTTCAAAGCACTGTCTTGTCCTGGTATTAAAACATTATGTTCAGCAATATCTAGGAGAAAGTCATTAGTCAAATCATGCAAAACCAAATAGACAATGTTTTTGTGCTATTGTTCGGTTATCTGGCTTACATTTCCCTTTTAAAGGGATAGTTCACCCAAAAATGAAAATTATCCCATGATTTACTCACCCTCAAGCCATCTTAGGTGTATATCTTCTTTCAGACTAACAATCAGAGATATATTTAAAAATATCCTGGTTCTTCCAAGCTTTATAATGGTACTAAACAGGGGGCGTGTTTTGAAGCACAAAAAAAAAAAAAAATGCATCCATCCATCGTAAAAAAAAATTATTCATGCGGCTCCAGGGGGTTAATAAAAGCCTCCTGAAACGAAGCAATGGGTTTAAAAAAAAAAAAATCCAATATCCAGATTTAAAACTTCATAAAGTAAAGCAACTAGCTTCCGGCAGACAGCCGTACGTATCGTTTTGTGGCGGAAGAGCCAGAAGAGCATGACACGAGGACGAACGCAGAAGCGCAGAGAATAGAGCAAAACAAACATCGGTCACGAATTAGAAGTCTAAAACGAGAAGTGTTGAAGAGAAATGTCAGAGGATTTTGATATAGGAGTAAGTCGACTTGCACAGTATGCGTACGGTTGTCTGGCAGAAGCTAGTTATTTTACTTTATAAAGTTTTAAATATGGATATTTTTCTAACAAAAACCCATCGCTTCGGTTCAGACGGCCTTTATTAAGCCCCTGGAGCTGTATAGATTATATTTATATAATGGATGGATGGATTTATTTTGGGCTTCAAAACACCCCCTGTACAGTTCACTACCATTATAATGCTTGGAAAAGCCAGGATATTTTTAAATATATCTCAGATTGTGTTCGTCTGAAAGAAGATAGTCATATACACCTAGGGTGGCTTGAGGGTGAGTAAATCATGGGATAATTCTCATTTTTGGGTGAACTATCCCTTTAAGGAATAACAGTTAGAGAATTAGAACCCGCACCTTGACCGCATAATAAACTATTATGAGATGCTGAAAGTCACCAGAATTTAAATTACACGGTAACACTTTACAATAAGATTCATTAGTTAATATTACTTTACTACATTAGTTAACATGAACTAATAATGAACTGCACTTATGCAGCATTTATTAATCTTTGGTAATGTTAATTTCAACATTTACTAATACATTATTAAAATCTTGTTAACATTAGTTAATGCACTGTGAACTAACATGAATAAATGAACAACTGTATTTTCATTAACTAACGTTAACGAAGATTAGTAAATACAGTAACACAGTGTTTCTCAACTCCAGTCCTCGGGACCCACTGCTCTGCACATTTTGTATGTATCCCTTATTTAACGCACCTGATTCAGATCATCAGCTCGTTAGGAGAGACTCCATGACCTGAACTGAGTGTGTCAGGTAAGAGAGACATACAAAATGTGCAGAGCAGTGGGTCCCGAGGACTGGAGTTGAGAACCACTGCAGTAACAAGTGTATTGCTCATGGTTAGTTCATGTTAGTTTTACATTAACTAATGTTTAACTAATTAACCTTATTGGAAAGTGTTACCAATTACACTTAAAACAAAACAAAAAGTTTAGTTTGCAATTTGCATTGAAGCTTGGTAATGATAAAAGCTGTTCAATATATATGGCTTAGTAGTCACACAAACGACAGCACACAATGAAACAAGAAACAAACCGGTCAGGCAACCTGTCAACCACACTTTAAACATTATGCAAGTTGAGTTCCCATGTTGAAGATGTGTCTGCTCAGTTTGGCAACTTGTTTGTTCAGTTGTCAGGTGAGGCTGCAGTAGCTCAGGCTACCGTAAACAGCGTAAAGCCAAGCCAGCCTGACCCTTTCCACAAAAAGAAACACTTCAGGACCTGTCACCTGTTCAGCCCAAAAAACTCCCACAAAAACACTACGCATGAATGCTTGCTGAGCTCCCGCTTGTGCTGATGAAACATAGAGAGAGAAAGTATGCATTAGACAATACTGCGTACATCATGGCTTTTAAATTGAATTTAGCTCTGCCATCCATGTTCACTTATCTAACTGAATTCTCTGATCCCTATGGATGTGTAAAGCAATCATGACTATCATCTTTTTATTACTGTGCTAGTCGATACGCCTTTTGGGTTTAACTGCAATGAAGAGGAAAGGGAGGGTAGATCAGCTCATATTACTAACACATTCACTGTAATTCAGCAGCATGGCAAAAGCAACATAATACCCACTAGTTCAATGCAATGCAATGAAGACACATGCCTGTCAGTGTATGTGTGTGTGTTAGTGAAAAATAAGACAACCAGAAACATTTAGATAGTTTAACTGAGCAGTCCTCCAATAACTAATCAATTCACTATTACGAGCAACTGGTTGCATGTCAGAATTACTCAAATATATTAACTCCTCAAAAGTCTAATAGCTAGAACAAAAATGAATACATATTACTCAAAGAATCACATTTTTCAGAAATAACTGAACAGACGGATGCTTGAGTCACTAATAAAATGTAGTCATCATTTATATCTTTGATATTATTCATTAAGCATTTCAATGAAAAAACAGAGATCAAGAATGTATAATATGTATGAGGGGATTTGAGTGGTTTATGGCCTATCTTATGAATTAGTTTTGTTTTCTTTTATCTTCTGTGTAAAATTGTACAGCACTTTGGTACAACACACATTGTTTTTAAATGTGCTTTATAAATAAACGTGAACTTGAATATGATTTAGAGCTGCCCCGTAATAGTCGACTAAATGTTAGTAGATGAGAAGAGGCTTAGTTGACCAAATTTTAATTAGTTGGATAGTCACAGAAAAAAATAAAAATAAAATAAAAATCACCCCAGGAATTTGCAAAGTCACACAATCCAACAGACAGGCCCTGTCCCAAATGGCACCATAAACACTCGTGGTCTTCCTACGAGTCTGCACCTTCATGACGTAATGCCGCTTTGACTGTCAGGAAGATGTCTGCTGTGGAGCTCGCACCAGTGCGGGCTTGGCAAAAGTGCGCATCGAGGACGCATATCGACCACAAAGAGGGCGCTTGCGAGCACCCTTCTGAAACCTAAAATTGACAAATGGGACACCCTACGGTCTTGTGGACTTATCGGACACACGCAAGTGGAAGCCATTGTAAGACCACAAGACCGAAAGTGCTATGAAGCTTGCCATTAGGGACAGGGCCACAGATTGTTAACATGGCTGGTCCATGTGGTAATAATGTCGGGCAGGAAATCCAAACGTTCGCCTTTTTCATTCACCGACCTCAGTCATGGCTTATCATTTGAAACATGTTAGTAGTAGCTTAATGTTAGCCACTGCTGCTCGCTCTAACAATGTTAACCTAGATAAATGTGCGCTATTATTATTAGGCGTATATCCAAGTGTTTGTGTGGCGTGTGGAAGATATATTAGTACAGCGACATGTTCAACTTAATGTGCATTTCTCTCTATAGATAGACGCATCCACTGTACTGCGGAGATGAGAGGCAGCATCATCAACTTCATCTTTGTTGCCGACATTGACTTAGAAATTACTAGTTTATTAATTAATAAATTATTGAAATGTTCAGTCTCCTTTCTGTTTTCTGTTGTTCTGATTTATTAGTAATTTGTAATTATTTCAAAAACTACTTATTTATACAAGTAATTTAATACATCCTTTGATGCAGTCAGTAACCTCATTAACAAATGAAAAAGAGAAAAAAAAAGTAGATCAAGAATCGTTTTAGAAAAATTGGATCGGATCATGAGGTGCCTAAAGATTCCCACCCCCACTGAACAGACACTATGTCTGAATGTGATCCTATTGAACATTGAGGACACTGACCTTTTGCACAGACCAGGCAGAACGTCAGTGAGTTGTTCTCCGTTTAATAGAAGGTTCAAAGCTCTGCCATCAGAAGGAACATGTTCACACAGTGTCATTACCTCAGTTTCTCTTTTACTCAGAGCCACATTATGTCACTGCATGTCTGACACTAAATTTGACCACAACTGAACTGATGGGGTGAAAAGTTCTGCTGCATTCACGGTACATTACTCTGAATTAAATGAGTTTAGTCTGGGACAGAGAAAGAGAGTACAATTTAGTATTGCTAAAAAGCATTTCTGACTCACAAGCATGCATCTTCATTATGGACCTTTTGGCCAACTGTCTGGCTAGAATAAAATGATTCACATGATGCTACAAAAAATATAATTAAAATCACACAAGTCTTGTCAATGGATTTTGTGACCACCGCTTCAACAGCACGTCACTCTCCAATAAGACCCACATCCAGACTGTAGTAAAAACTACAGAAGATCCCAATCCCATCCAAATCTTTAGCAGTACATATATGAATAATACGATAATTTATATCGTTTCATATACAGTTTCAGCTGATTAGTGTGCTGCTTGTCTATTTAGAAAAAGACAAGCATCCAAAGAAAAACAGCTTTATTTTTACTCTTTGTAAAATGTCTAAATCAAACAATTTTTCTATGGTCTGGAGTGTGTTTTGTTGTGGCAGGAGCTGAGCTGGGGCAGACTGGTCTGGTTTGGGCTGCTTACATTCAGCCAGTTGTGTTTCTGCGTGAGTTGTGCTGTCTGTGCAGGCTTTTTGTTCAAGCCTGACAGGCAACCACTGTAATTAACTCCCTGGATCACCCTGTATACTCAATCACACGGTCAGATAGAACACCCCTCCAACACTGTACGCCCCACACACACACATACACATGCATAACAATGGCACACAACACTGTAGTTCACGTGCCAGTACAGAGCTGCAAGGAGAAGAGATCATAATAATAAATATCTAGTAATAAATGCATGTGTAAATTAAAATCTAATAAATGAACAAAAAGTCCAGGGTCAGGTTATGCCCACATTGTGGGGACCAAATGTACCCACTAGTATACACTGAAAACACACTGAATGGTCCCGATGAGGACAATGGCTTAAAGGTGCTCTAAGCGATGTCACACGTTTTTTGGCCAAAAATGTTTTTGTTACATACAGCAAACATCTCACTATCCGCTAGCTGCCTGTCCCCTGAACACACTGTAAAAAACCGCGGTCTCTGTAGTCGCCACAAGCTCCAAAAACGGCAACAAAAACAAACTGGTGCAGCCTGGACCATGAAACATAATAAACATGCTCCAGCCAATAACCGACAAGAATGATTTTAAATGCACGTTCATGACTGTTTCAGGAAGCACGAAGGGGAGGGGAAGGAGGAGGAGGAGAGAGGGTCTAGCTAGCCTCTGTTTTGTTTGACAACACTTCGAACATCAACAGAAAGTTACTCCACCCAGGATCGCTTAGAGCACCTTTAATAAACATAATAAATAATGCCTTAATGAAAATGTAAAACTGCATATCATAACTAAAATGTCATAACTCAGACAGGCTTTTCTCTTCGATCATTTAGTCCACTTAAACCCTGCACCTTTTGTTTATATGAGTGTGTGGGATGAGGTTCTAATGGGGCTTTTCAATGCAAGAAATTAGGTCTTTCTTAGCTAATGCAATTAATAAATATCAGATAAGTTGCATATATAAGTGATAATGAAGTAAACAAAAACATCATAAGTTCACATTTGCTCTTGCACTGATGATATAACAGTCTTTTAGCTTTTAAAGCTTTTAAAGGTAAGGCGTCATTAAAGGACATGCTGGCCAGACGGAACCATCTTCAACAAACAACCTAGAGGCTGTGGAAGAATATCTGTCTAGCCAGATCTGCTCGCCTTATTTAGCTGCAAAAATAGCCAAATTCACATTGCAGGGTTATACACTTGTCCGGTTTTATCTGGATCCAGGCCATTTATAGAGAACAAAATCGTCAACGAAATGACAGAACAACATGCCTTCTAACCATCACTACTGCTCTTACTGGCACCCAGTACAAATCTGTCTGGACTCAGTGAGGTCGTAGAGATTTGCACTGTTCTGAAATAACCTAAGCTGTCCTTCACCATGTCCTTATATCATACTATAGTAAAATGAATCTCATCCCAAATCAGAATTAAAAGTGAAAGCAATCTAGGCCTCACCTCAGCTGACATGAACAGGTTATTCAAAGTAAGGCCAAACCCCAGACTCAAGTTATGAATGATAGATCATTATTAAGAATTGTTTCATGAGAATTCATAATATGAATGAATACCCAAGGAAGCAATTTTGCTTATCATCAGTTTTGTGCTTATGTTAATTGTAATTAAAGCGGATTTGCACAATTTTGCCTGTGGCGAGGAACTGGTTTTATGAAAGACAGAGCGCACATGTTTTCTTTTGCTCCAGGATTGCTCAGAGCGGGGTTTCTCTCACCGGGGAGTGAGAAATGGAAAACCCAGAGCGATCACAGAAAGCTTTGAATGGTGAGAGGAAATCCTGCTGTTGTACTGAATATCTGCAAGGCTACTTGTGCCATGAGGCCACAATACAACATAACTCTTTCTCATGTAAGACTGCTCAATTTTATTTTTACTTCCATCTTAGGGTCATTTGTAATTATAACTGAAGCTTTAAAAAAAATGAGTGCAACTGCACTCACATGAAAGGCCAAAGGCAGAGCCTTGCGTTCTTATGATTTATTGTAAGTGCATTAGATCAGCTTGTTTGTGCCCCTCTGCATATATAACCACTCAGTTTTCTCTCTGGGACTGATGCCATGTTAATCTTCTATTTGGCTCATCATTCCCCCAGTCCTTCTCTCACACTCCTTCAGCACTTTTGATTGTATTATACACACCGTATAGACTTCATACCAGAATGTTCTTGACATAAAGCGGTCACTATGCAGGTTTGGCTGATGATTAATTGTCATGCAAATAATTATGATTGCCAATTCAGTAGACTTTTCTGCTTATGTCACTTAGAAGCATGATATAATGAATGATATGAGCAAATACTTGTAAAGAAATATTACACAGGTTAGAATGACATACAGTTGCGGTCAGAATTATTGGTACCCTTGGTAAATATGATCAAAGATGACTGTAAAAATAAATCTGCATTGTTTATCCTTTTGATCTTTAATTCATAAAATTTGCAAAAATCTAACCTTTCATTGAAGGAAAATAATTGAAAGTGGAGGGAAAAACACATTATGAAATAANAAAATCACATTATGAAATAAATGTTTTTCTCCAAAACACGTTGGCCACAATTATTGGCACTCTTTTATTCAATACTTTTTGCAACCTCCTTTTGCCAAGATAACAGCTCTGAGTCTTCTTCTATAATGCCTGATGAGTTTGGAGAACACCTGACAAAGAGATCAGAGACCATTCCTTCACGCAGAATCTCTCCAAATCCTTCAGATTCCCAGCTCCATGCTGGTGCTTCTTCTCTTCAGTTCACTCCACTCATTTTATGTAGGGTTCAGGTCAGGGGACTGGGATGGTCATGGCAGAAGCTTCATTTTGTGCTCAGTGACACATTTTTGTGTTGGTTTTGATGTTTGTTTTGGATCACTGTCCTGATGGAAGATCCAACCACGGCCCATTATTGGATTTCTAACAGAAGTGGTCAGGTTTTGATTTTTTATCTGTTGGTATTTGATAGAATCCATGAAACCATGTATCTGAACAAGATGTCCAGGACCTCCAGCAGAAAAATAGGCCCACAACATTAAAGATCTAACAGTATATTTAACCGTGGGCATGGGGTACTTTTTACCACTGTGTGCACCAAACCCATCTGGTGGGTTAGCTGCCAAAAAGCTCTTTTTTTAGTTTCATCTGACCATAGAAGCCGGTCCTGTTTGAAGTTCCAGTCGTGTCTGACAACTGAATATGCTGGAGATTGTTTCTGGATCTGAGCAGAGGATTTTTCTTAAAACCCTCCCGAACAACTTGTGGGGATGTAGGTGCTGTTTGATCATTTGTTTTTAGGCTTTCTGAGACTCAAGACTCAACTAATCTCTGCAATTCTCCAGCTGTGATCCTTGGAGAGTCTTTGACCACTCAAACTTTCCTCCTCACCGTGCATTAGGGCGATTTAGATACACGTCCTCTTCCAGGCAGATTTGTAAAATTTTTAGTTGATTGGAACTTCTTAATTATTGCCCTGATAGTTGAAATTAGGATTTTCAGTGCTTTAGCTATTTTCTTATAGCCACTTTCTATTTTGTGAAGCTCAACAATCTTTTGCTGCACATCAGAACTATATTCTTTGGTTTTACTCATTGTGATGAATGATTAAGGGAATTTGGCCTTTGTCTTTCTTCATGTTTATACTCCTGTGGAACAGGAAGTCATGGCTGGACAATTTCATGCCCATGATCACCCTGGTGTGCTAAAAAAAAATGTGTATATATAAATGGGAATATACTTCAGAGATATTTTACTCAAAAAATTCTACGGGTGCCAATAATTGTGGCTGACGTGTTTTGGAGAAAAACATTTATTTCTTAATGTGATTTTCCCCCCACTTTCAATTCTTTTCCTTCAATGAAAGGTTAGATTTTTGCTAATTTTATGAATTAAAGATCAAATGGATAAACAATGCAGATTTTTTTTTTACAGTCATCTTTGATCATATTTACCAAGGGTGCCAATAATTCTGACCACAACTGTAAATTTAAGGGCTCAACAGTAAAGACTTTTTTCAGCTGGTTTAGACAGACCAGTGGATCAGATTTTTACTTAATTTACTTAGTTATTTTAGCAACGTATTTTTGTATGCACCAGAAATAATATAGTTTTCTCCATTTAAAAAAAAAACCTGAAGTTTTTCATCCAAACAAAACAAAAAATAGGTTTTAAAATGGCAATAATAGCTGAAGTGCTAGTTACAAGTCTATCTTGGATAAGTTTAAACAACATAGAACACATCATGGAGTGAAATCTCTTTCTCTCTGTAACCAGCAGTCAACAAAACTGTTTGGAATTATGTTAATGAGGAAATAAAGTGAACAACACAAAGCACTTTGTGTTTTAACAATGTAGGCCTACATTATAAATGAACTGCACAATGGACTCAAAGCAAAATACACACCTACTGTGATATAGTACAGTAGTGTATTGTAAACTTGAACTCACATAATGCAATACTGTACTGTAAAGGCATGATTTTTATTTTCAAATTCCCTTATTTGGATGAAAATGTGTGACTGTAAAAAATTGCAAAGGACCAACTGGATAAAACACGGTACTCATTACAACAGAACATACACTAGCACAATCATCACATACAGTTTCTTAAAGGGTTAGTTCACCTAATAATGAAAGTTGTCAATTGTCAAACTGTCATTAATGGAGTAGTTGCACGTGGCCGCCATGTTGGATTTTCAATCAGCGAGTGTACACATACACTTCCGGTTTCGCTTTATGCCGGTATAGAGTGCCAAAGAAAGCCAAAAACGATCTCTTATAGTTGTTTATAGAATCTGTTATATCACTTAAAATACAACAAAGATATATAGTACAATCACATGAGTCAATGGCATGTAAATGCATTGGTTAGAATAGATTAACAAACTCATGGTGCATATGCATATACAATGACATTAATGCCTGTAAATATACAACTACGATTAGAGTTGTCTGCATAAAATGCCTTGTGAACATTCACACGTTTGCCCTGTGATATCGTTTTCACTTACCTACATAAATTGCTCCATCAATATGATCACTACATATTTTACGATTTCTAGCATCAATTATCTTTATAGATAAAAACAAGGGCTGTGAAAAGATTGCGATTAATTTAAATTTTTAACTGTAGCACAAACGGTTTAATATTGGTAAGTTTTTTTACCCATAGTAAAATAAGTTTTTTGCTGCTTAGACGAGACAGATAATAATTTATGCAACAGATGCTCTTTACTCGTCTCACTTGAACTAAATAAATGCAGTAATTAATAGAAACGCACAGGGGAAATACAAACACTTAAAATTATGCATTTAAATTACATTGGTTACTAAATAATACAGTTAGCAATAATAATGTTACCAAATAAAGTTACTTAAGCATACACTGAGTCCATATCATATTCCCATGTTTATTTATATCTCTGATGAGGATTGATGCTTTGGTTGACAATTGGCCTTTATCACAGTAAGCGTGTCGTCACATCCGGCTTTGATTAGTAGCGTAAAGGAATATCCACCTGCATTATTGTCAATGGACAGGCGCCAGTTTTGAAAAGAAAATTATACTTGTTTAGTTTAACTTAACAATAAACTTCAATATTTAAAACTGTTTAGACTTACATGATATCCTACCATGTATGTCATCTTTCATTTGAATGTGTAACATTATCTGAGCGAGACGATCATCAGCGTTGCCGGTGTACTGACGGCATGAGATTAACGCGCAGCTAAGTTACTGCCAGAGGAATCATCGGACTGATTTCATTTTATTTGTAATGTTATTTTGTTTATTTTTGCAATATATAACCACCCATTATTGTCTACAGCATAATGTTATCCAATATTGCACTCAAACATGGAGGATATTCGTTTACAATAATCAAACCAGTTATTTTTGAATAATCGTCTATAGGCTGTTTCATATTCCTTTATTTAAACAACTTCAATTTGATGCCAGCATCGTAAAGTAAGTCCATGAAAAAAAAATTGAACGTTTTTGTTTAATACAATAAATTTCCCCCAAACCTGTAATTTAATCCACCCAAAATAGACTTTAGTCATATTAATATTTTAAGCTTTGTCTAATTAAAGTTTTTTAAAATGATTTGTTTGTTTTCTATCTTTGCAGTTCTGTGATAAAATAAGGTGATGACTCTGAAGTATTGCGCATACACATACATGGCTTGCGCGCTCCCCTTTAAATAAAATATGGGTCTGAATATTATGATGCCTTTATTCTTTGTTTCACAATACTCAATGAATGATTGTAAAAAGAGGTTGGTGTCTTTAGAATATGTATCTGTGCTGAATTTTACAAAAATAAAACAACATTCCTGTGCTATGGGCACAGCCAATACTAAAGGCTACAGCAGAAGTTTTTTTACGCTAATACTTGAAGCTTCCGCTTTTCGAGCGCTATATCAAACATTAGATCTTCATGAAGGTCGAGTGTTGTTCCACGCAGAAAGAGAAGGCAGTTTTTGAGCCATTTAGTCCACCAGCTGTCAGAACAAAATCAGGAGATATATATTACACTTGAGTGTTTTGTATGGATAAAGAGATCCCTGTGGATCACCGTTGAGCCTGAACCGCATAATCAACAGGAGAAACATTGAAAGTAAAAGATTGCGTATCTCTGTATATCTCATTGAATTACAACACAGAGGTAACGTTACACAATAATATAACAAGGATGTTTTCTTTCATCTCTGATAGACCACCATCTTCTCTTAAATAATAATAATAAATTAAAAAAATCTATTATATCTAGCCAAGTTTAATTTTTAAGTTTCTTCTTGCACTAAATGCAAGCGTCGTTAACTAAAATTATCGAAGGGCATGAGCGGAAGTAACCATGCGCACAGTCGCTTCACCGCAGCTCACCGGCGCCATCTTGTGCACCTAGTCCATTACTCACCCTCATGGCGTTCCAAACTCATAAGACCTTCGTTCATCTTTGGAACACAAATTAAGATATTTTTGATGAAATCAAAGAGCTTTCTCACCTCCAATAGACTGCAACGTTATTACTTTCAAGGCCCAGAAAGGTAGTAAAGACATTGTTAAAATAGTCCATGTGACTACAGTGGTTCAACCTTAAAGTAATAAAGCGATGAGAATACTTTTTGTGCGTAAAAAAACAAACAAAAATAATTACTTTAACAATTAAGTGAATAACAATTTCTTCTCTTCTCTGTATGTCTCCTACGTTGTTCACATAGTTCAGTGCTTCCAGGTTATACACCAGAACGCCGACTATGTATTGGTCGACACCGTTCACGTGAGCATCACGACGCATGCGAGTGATGCTGACGCAGGAGTCGGTCAATAATGAGTTGCCATTGTGACGTAGAACCTTGAAGCACTGAACTACATGAACAGAGTAGGAGACTGAGATGGAAGAGAAGAAACTATTGAATAAAGTCGTTATTTTTGTTTATTTTTTGTGCGCAAAAAACATTCTTGTCGCTTCATAACATTAAGGTTGAACCACTGTAGTCACATGGACTATTTTAACAATGACTTTACTACCTTTCTGGGCCTTGAAAGTGGTAATAACGTTGCAGTCTATTGGAGGCCAGAAAGTTATCAAAAATATCTTAATTTGTGTTCCGAAGATGAACAAAGGTCTTATAGGTTTGGAACGACATGAGGGTGAGTAATTAATGACATAATTTTTATTTTTGGGTGAACTAACCTTTTATCAGACCACATTGTCTCATTCTGTGTTCTTCACTGTTCCTTGTCCAAGCTTTTCGGGAAACGCCAATAACCACATTGTGTCAAACAGTTCACATCAGGAATCTACCTAAGAGATGGATAGTTTAGTTCTGTATCACATTACTCTCCAAGCAGCAGCATGGACTGTTGGGGTCACAGAGGCTTGAGAATGCCTCCTGAACCCTGGAATCATCTGCTCAATCTCAATCAACAGATTACACCACAATCCATACCGTAATGACTAAAGTGAATAATATTACAATCACTGTATCTGTGCACATGCCACATTCTTTTATGTTTATATCATGTCAAGTACCAGGCTGACGTAAGCATAAAGAGGGAGGTGGAGGAAGGATGGACTGTTCACAAATAATGAATTGCGTTCATTTGCGCATGCTGTCCGCATTGTTTTAACACCATTTCAGATAAGCAAACGCATGCTGATATATCGCAAACTAAAATGGTGCAACTGTTTAGTGAATTGGCCCTTTAGTGTGTGTGGGATTAGCTCCAAGCCAAACACATGACTCCCAACCTTTCAACACAAAGCAACCAAACAAACCACACATGATAAAGAGAGAACTGAGAACAAATATCAGATTGCTCATTCAGTCCCTGCTTTGCCATCTTTCATTGTTCCTCCTTTACTCTGTCAGAGTATTCCACCACGGTACCCTTTGCTTGTTTTTCTGTTGTTTGTTTAGAACTGAGTGTTAATAACATCCTGGAAAACTAACAGCTTATAGCAACCACTTTATCTTTTTAACATCTTTCTACCATTTAAAAAAAAAATCTACAGGTGAATTAAAACTAAATGACTGTTTGTACACATTAGAATCATAATAAAAGTACACTGGAGAGTTGTTATTCTCCGCTTTTGTTTTGCTACTGGCAACAAATTGCCATTCTGAAGAACTTAAACAAAATCTCATTAATAGTATTGGAACTTATTAATATTTTTCAAATTTTTCCATAATTTTACATACATTTTAAATATATATATATTTATATTCATAGTAAATTACTTATTCATGATGTTAAATCACAATTTTTTTATTCTATTGACAGCCCTAGTTTTAAACAGTAATAAAGACAAATCTGTGGTTTATAAAAGTTCTCACATCAAACATTAATAGTGGGATGAAAGAAAATATATTTGAAAGCCCCTAAAAGAATGAATAATGATAAATTCAAGACTAAAATGTCATGAAAATATGTAGAAAAGTCCTTCTTTTGGCACACTGAGAAGTTGAGGATGAATATTAATTCATTGCCTTTGTCCACTGACAAATTTGAATAAGGTCCCTTGATTTGTAGCCATGATTTACATGCCACTTTAACCTTTTAATCAATAATGTGATTCACTAAGCTTCTTACATAGCCAATAAGGTTCATTGGAGGAGGTTAATACCAGCTAATTATTGTACTGACAACAGAGTGCCATTTTAGTGCTGAAATGCAACAGGCTCTCCTCTCAGCTGGCTGTTTTGCATGCGCTGAAAGACTTCACTTCATGAGAGGATTATAAAGGACATGTGACATGAAAATATTTCTAATGACATGCTGGCCAAGCTACTGTATGTTAAACAGTCTGTTGTGATAAGCAATCAATGCGTTCCGCAGCCGGCATATACTTATGCGTGCCCCTCTGTTGACAACGCCTTCATGAAACAGTTGGGTCCCTGTCGCAAAACCAATTATTCAAAGACGACTTTTCCTGGAAAATACAATATGTAGTGGGCAACAATAGGTTTAGCATCATGGCAAAGTCAAAAAGATTCCACTTCACAACAAGAGAGCCTCGTTGTTTGTCCAGTTCATTGCGCCGTGAGTAGGCTTGACCCTTCTCTCCCACGGATAGTCTCTGTGTAATCTATAAAGCTATTGAGCTCTGACTTTGAAACTCTTTTTTTCTACTGTTCTCACTGCACTCAACTGTAACAGCCTGAAGAGAAACACAAGAGGCTAAGATTTCACCAACAAGCTCGGAAAACTCCTGAGTAACAGCATCCTAATTCAAACCAGCAGGGCTAAAGCACTTAGACTGAAAAACATGATACAACTCAAATTCCTGTCCAAGAAAAGCCACTAGTACTAATCGCTGTTATCGGCCCACCATATAGCAATGAAATGTCAAAACCTTTGCTACTAAAGTGCATTAGTTGTATTAATACGGTAACCATAACTCATTTGTGGGTAAACAAGACTCACCTGCAGTTCACACCAGGCAACTTCCACCCAGGTTTCCGTGTCCAAGCCTTTGTAAACAGTTTTGAAAGCTCCCCTGCCAAGCTCGATGTCAAATTTTAGAAAGCGGCCACCGGGCGAAGTGGCGACGGCCTTCATCTCAGCCTCTTCTTCCTGTTCTCTATCTCTCTCCTTCCCCTTTAGAGTGGGCGCCGAAAGGCCGGTCTTATCAGGATCCTGTGTGCCTTGAGTGCCATCCTCACACAAGGCAGCCGAGGCACTGGCGGGTAACTGCTGGGCTCCGCTGGTGAAAACAGAGTCGGAGGCACAAAACTCGAGGTGAGGGGCGCTGTGAGGGGCGTCGTGGGTTTCCTCCACCTCATCGTCCTCTTCGCATATCTCCACGCTCTTTCGGAAAAAACGCTTGTTCTCCCGTTTCCTACACGGTTCTTGTGCTGCTGGGGAGGAGGGCATGAAGAAGGTCAGAGGTCTGACCGGTTCATCCATTTCTTTACTGTCCTCCACTCCGCCTCCTCCTCCTCCTGCGCTCCACGCTCTCTTTTCCTGTGTCTGGGAGGAGGGGAAGTCAGACGGCGTGCTGTGCATCCTCTCTCTCTCACGGGCAGCCCTGTTCCCCTGGTCATTCTCCTCCTCCCTCTCTCCATCAGGTTTCTCTCCAGAGGACTCCTCCGTGGCAGTGGGATCTCCTGGGTCCGTCGCCATGGCGATTGACCTTTCCCACTCCTCCTCCGCCGCCCCCTCCTGCACTCTGGCTCTCTGTCAGTCCCCGTCTCTCTCACTCAGTGATCACCCTCTCACCCTCTTATGAAGTTCCTCAGCCGTCCTTCCAGTGTTTCCAGCTGTCAGCGACAAGAATTACTCTCTCTTTTCTGCAGCTCTTATCTTCCGCGTTCCCTTGAGTTCACAGGAGTATCAGAGGGTGCTCGTTTTTTTTTAGTATATCCGTGCAAGTTAATTCAGTTTTTGTTGTGTACTTTCCTTATCTCCATTTCCTACATAAGAGTTTCTTATGGCTGGCTCAGAGGTGACTGATTCACAGGAGAGTGAGGGGGGATTTTCATGTGTATCCTATAGAAGAAAAACACAGGGAATCATTATTGAGTATTTGGCTCAAGTATGAACATTTAACAACCATCACACAACGTCACAGAAAGGGACACATTTTTCATTATATCATACACTACAGATTTTTTATTTGATGTTTTTGAAAATTCTCTGTAAATTTGATAAATTCAGCAATATTGTGAAATATTACTACAATTTAAAATAACTGTTTTCTGTTAAACATTTTAAAATGGCAATGTCTTCAATGTCACATGATCCCTCAGAAATAATTCTAATATGCGGATTTGGTGCTCAAGAAACATTTCAGCTTACATTTCATTTCAGAAACATTGAGCTTGAAAAAAAAAAAAAACAGCATTCAATTGAAACAGAAATCTTCTGTAACACTATAAGGCCCTGTTACCACCTTGTATTAATGAGGGTGTATTATTGTATTGCTTTCCACCCCGTTTCCACCTAGTATTTTAAATCCGTCTCTTTTGGTCACTTTCAACCAATTCTGTATTGATTTCTTTGAGGGAAGGGTCTATTTTTTCAGATCTTTCGATCTAATGGACAAAATTAACTTGCGCAATTTACATATGAACAGAGAATACGGAAAAACATACGGAGAGCATCAGCTTTCGTTTCTTCTCTAACAGCAGCAAGCGTTTCCACTATGAAAGCAATCCGGTCGAATGTGTATTCAACTACCTGGAAGTGGTCAAAAGTGGACAAGCTCAAAATGTTTTAGACCCCATTTACACCTGTATTTAGCGTCCTCCTCTTGTGATCCAATCGACCAAAACGCATCTTAAAGGGTCATGAAACCCCCCTGTTTTACCCTGGTCGTTCACACCTCAAAGCTCAAAAAAGTCTGTTAAAATGGGCGTGTAAAGCTCTGGAAAAGTGGGAGTGTAGAGGGGGGGAAGAGGGGAGAGAACAACTAATGAAGCACAGACATAGAACACACTCATTATACAGAATAATGAATATTAACATATGAGCACGGAGAAAATGACAACAAACTCCCAAGAACAAGGGAGAAATGCGAAAGAATATAATAGGGCTAATAATAGGCTACTTTGATTATGTTTACGAGCACTGCAGTCTCAAAATCAGTCTTTCTTCTATTAGAATAACCGTGTCGTCGCGTTCAGATAGGCTACACCACTGTATCAGTGTCCAGTTTGCACATATAATTAATTTGAAGAAGACTTGATGAAATGTGTGTGCATACACCGTGCTGGTTAATGTTTGGTGCAGGAGAGTGTGTGAAATAAAAACTTTAAACAGGGATACTTTATTTTCTATGAGCTAGGATCCACGTGGCTAGTGTTGTTAAACACAACGCGAAGCTCCGCGCTGAAACCGATCATATGCGCGCTCCGCGTGTATATCATAATCTTATTTTTCATGTGTTCTTATTCAAACTCCAGTTCTGACCGCATCGTGGACATTGGATTGAATGAGCTTTAAGTCATGAATAAATGTAGAAACTGTTGATGTCGGCATGTTCGACCAGCCCATACTTGGAGCCAACCAGCACTCCGAATCCTGCCGATAGTACACGATGACGTCAGATTTTGTGACGTTGCTCCGACTTTGCTTTTCAAACCGGAAGATAGAAATCGCTCTGAAAAATGCAAAAATAACTAATTTTAACTTTTAAATAAAATTAATGAGTACCTTTAGTGTTCAATGATGTGCAGCCTATACATATCTGTTCACAGCTCAAAAAATGTGTTCTGGGGTTTCATGACCCTTTAATACCAGGTGTAAACAGGGTCTAGATGCCTTTTCTGTCACTTTTGATCAATTTTAAGCATCCTTGATGAATGAAAGTATTAATTTATTTAAAACATACAAAAAAATCGTACCGCCCTCAAACTTTTAAACGGTACTATAATATTTATTTTATATTATATTTTTCAATATGAAGGATGTTTTTAAAATCACTTCTTAAGCAAAGTTCTTTAATCAACAACCTTGATTAAAAAACTGTGGTGGAAATGTTCAATTTAACAAGCTTATTTCTTCTTAAATTATAAATAAACTTACTAAAGCATTAAATAAAAATAAAAATATCTATATACTTGGTACAATTAAGAACCAGGGACAGACATTGTTACAAGAGGGTAGGACTAGCATTTTACAGTCTGTAACACTGGGCCTGCATTTCACAGCAACCCCTGTGGCTGTTATGCCTGTTTGTTCAAAAACTGTCCCTAAAAACTATTCAAATGCCAAGGGCACTTAGAACAACTTGAGTGAATGAATAAATCCATTAAAGTGATTAGTAGTCCATCTATATTCTAAACAAGAGCCCTCAAACAATGAGGAAAGTAAATGACTAATCCAGTAATTAATTAAGCTGTCCAGAAGCATGATGGGAACCTAGTGCATAACAAATCTAAAAAGTGGGAATAAATATTAGCCATTAGAAAAACCTAAAGGAACACAGAAGATTGTGATGGATTAATAATGAATGATGGCATAAAGGACCTTTAGGGTTAAATAATTCAGAAGCAGAGCAGATACAGAATGAACATGAGTGACCATCACAGATCATCGCTAAGGGACCATATGAAGTAAAACCATATTAATTGTAGTCAGCAGTATTGCCCCACATGGGGAACATTATAGCTTCTCATGTTTGCAGTGAGTGGATTTTAATTGTTCCTCTAGTAGTGTTCTCCATGTACATTCAGATACTGCAACACCTGACACGGCCTCTCACAAGATTCAATGCTCCCTTAGACCCATAAAACCTACTTCTGCCTCCTATCACAAACTCAATCTCCATATTTTTCTCTCTGGTGACATCATTATCTTCAGCTCTTCTCTTGTCATGCACATCCATCAGGTTACCTTGCTACAAACAACATACTAATAATAACAACAACATGACTGATTCAGAGGTGGAAAAAGATGCACCTCACTTTCTCTCAGGAAATAAAACTGGGAAAACAAAGGTTAACTATTTATGGAAGTAAAGGTGAAATAGCAGGAAATGTCTGTTGTGCTTTGAGCATGTGAGAGCAAATTACACAATGTTGTACAAAAATACTCCTGCATTCGAAAGCTTAGGTAGCTGAAGGTACCTCACAAAACTGATAACAAGGAGAGCTTTGATGATAAAGCGAATATTTAATTTCAGCAATGCTAATTTCTTGCAAGAAATGCCATTAAAAGTGGAAAAAGCTGACCACCAACCACCACTTTCAGACACCATAATTATTTTTTAGTTCAAGTCTCACAGAATGTTCAAGGCAGCAAAGGATACATCTATGCTGCCTTCAAAAATTAAAAAAGATATCTCGGGAGACAGGAAGTGGCACGATCATTGTATTCGGAAGTGTCTTGTTGCCTTCCTACCTCCGTATGCTGCCTGCGGATGCAGCATTTGTTAGCTTTCAGACAAAGCCTGCAACAGGCCTTTAAAGTAGTTTAATTCTGCTTTTGGAAGAAACATCACTAAAAGTTCTCTTTACATTCTGTTTCTGTACTTATAGATTTCCTGAGCAAAATACCTTGAAATGCAGGTTTAGCTGGCAACTCTGGTTTATCTCAAAACCATCTGCAGGTAAGTTAAAAGTAAAATGCAAATTGAAAGAATAGGCTCTGTCTGTCCCTCTTCCACACACACACAAATGTAAACTTAAAAATACAAAGGGATAGCACATGAGGTGTAAGCAAGCAGGTAGTTCACATTAGACTATTTGTACTAGTTGACATCAGCAACTCCTAAACTTCCCTGCATTCTTACAATGATCATGACATGAATGGCATGTCGTGAAACAACTGAAATCTTTCAGATCTTATTTTTTATGTGTGATTCATTTGACTAACAAAAAGAGGGAGTTGCAACAGTCTCGAATTGCATTGCAAAAAATTATATATATATATACAGCTATGGAAAAAATTAGGAGACCACTCCAAGTTCAGAAATCAATGTTAAGTGGTCTCTTAATTTTTTCCATAGCTGTATATATATATATATAAAATAACTGACTTTTGGGATAGAAAAGGTTATGAATCAACATCAACAACCCATGAAAGGAGGAAGTGCAGCTTTAAACACAAGCTTATTTGCCTTTGTCCTCAGGGCAAGGAGTTAACGTGAAAACTACATACCGGACAGAGTGATTACAGAGAGCGTCACAAACGTATATCAAACACATCACTCACACTCTCACTCCCTTCCTCATTTCTGACACACAGAATTCAGATCATGTCAAGATCAGATATTCCTTCATTGCATCTATGGCTGTATTCCCACAGCAGAAGAATATGGTTGTCAGTCCTGGTTTAAGAGAGTTAAATACAGTTGTGTTAAGTACATTTTTACAATTTATTATGAGGTTCGAATTTAAAATTGTACTGTACACACAACAGTGGACAGTAGCGGATTTAATAATGACTAATCTGAAAAGTGAATTGACAACATTATTTCAAAAGAAAAAAAAAGGGCCAACCGAGTGGAAATGCACCAAAATTTTGGTTATTGAAAATTTGGAACAAAGATGCAAATACTGGCAAGGATTCTCAAGCATTTCATAGGGTTTTAATGTTTTGGAAGATGTCTCTTATACTCTCTTATTTAATTTGAAAAATACAGTAATACAATCAAATACAGTATTATTATAATTTAAAATAACTTTTAATATACATTTTTTTATTTATTCCTGTGATGGCAAAGCAGAATTTTCTGCAGCCATTAGTGTCACATGATCCTTCAAATATCATTCAGGGACCATATCCACCACAGGAACTTTCCCCACGATTAGGGACTTTGGGGGTGGTACTCTGTGTTTCAACCGCAGGAACCAGGGTCTAAATGAAGTTCCGGGTAAACATTTCCCCATCAGAACATCCCTGCTCGCGAGGTAGAACTTTTTCAAAGTTCAGGAACTTTCGGGGGTGGGACAGGGGTGCTGAACATGCTGACTGGTTGTCATTTGTCGTCTAATCTTCACGGTACTTTAGACCAGGATGGAAATGCCGACAGCAACAGGTGTGGGGGGGAAAAAAAAGGTCCTGGGACAAATTGTTCTGGCTGCTTTCAGTGGAAATTATGGTTTAATATGCTGATTTGCTGTTTCTTAATATTAATAGTGTTTCTTAATATTTTTGTGGAAACAAGGATGTGTTTTGTCAGGATTCTTTGATGAATAGAAAGTTCAAAAGAACAGAATTTATTTGAAATGGAAATCTTTTGTAACATTAAAATGTCTTTACTGTCACTTTTAAACAATTTAATGTATCCTTGCTAAATAAAAGTAATAAAAAAAATAATAATCTTACTGATCCCAAACTTTTGAATGGTAGTGCGTAATCACTAAACAATTTTTTTTTTGTTTTCAGTGTCCAGTGTGTCTAGAATTTCAGTGCATCATTAGTTATAAATAAAATGCATACTCCATAACAATGGAAACATTTTAAAGGTGCAGTAAACGATTTCTGACAATCATTGTTGAACACTGTTGATATATGAAATCAACTCAAACAAACACACCCCTCCCTTCATTAATCCGCCCCTAAAATGCACGAACGTGCAATGCAAGAGTGGATGTGTCTTTATCATAGCAGAAGCAAAGCAAAATAAAGCAAAGTTGATGAACGAACAGTAAGGAAGTACAAAAATGAACACACAGTACACGATTATACACAAGAATGAGTTTGTTGTTAGTCGCCAGCAGCACACACTCAAAACCAATGTAACTCGCATATGGAGCAGAAACAACACAACCTCGCCATCCATTTTTAGGTTCTCTCATTTAGGTCTCACCAGCACTGGAAAGCTCCTAAACCTCTTGCCTGATCATAACCCTTCTTTTTCCTGTGATATTCCTCTGAACTTTTCTTTTTTGTAATGTCTCTCAGCCATCTCTCTTTTAACAGTCTTTTTTCAAATCTCCCTCTTGCTCACTCTCTCTCCTCCCCTACCATGAGTGTATATACACCCCCTACTGCTGATTGGCTACAAGTTGTGTGTTGTGGTGCTCAGTCCGATCCACTTTCAAAAGCATTTTTCAAAAATTGCTTACTGCACCTTTAAAGGTGATGATACACAGGGCAACTTTTTTTAAACAATGTTGCCGAGCAATGTTGCTTGGGAACTTTCCCATTGAGAATGAGCAACAAATTTGGATACTTTAGATCGGTCGTGGGCAATTTTCTGATATCCTCCAATCAGAATGCTAGCAGCCGATTTGGATACTTTGGTTCTGTGTAAATTAAGTGCAGAATCAGTGCAGCCTTAAGGTGATGATACACGGGGCAAGTTTTTGAGCAATGTCAGCTGCTAGCATTCTGATTGGAGGATATCAGAAAATTGCCCACGACCGATCTAAAGTATCCAAATTTGTTGGCTGCTAGCATTCTGATTGCAGGATATCAGAAACTTGGAGATACTTGGAGATTTCAGAAAAAATTCAAACAAGATGGCGGCCTCTCAGCAACAGTGGAGCGAAGAAAAGGAGAGAACATATCTTTTTACGTGGGTAAGTTATCATGTGTCAACTCAAAACAGGGAATTTACCTAATTTAATGCTTAAAATACCCAAAAGTGTCCAATTTAATGTGTGCAGGCTGTAATTTAGCCATCGAATGTTTTCAGTTAAATACTTAAAAGACGCGTTCTGTTTAATGTCTGTAGTGTCGTAGGCTGTAGGACGTATAGCACGTGAAAGTAGCTTTTGACACAATCGACTCTGTTCGAATCTGCCTTTTGCCAAACTCGCTCTTCTCCCTTTTCCTACCACAAATCAGATCGGAAAGGCATTTATATTTAATAAAAATGAAGAAAATATTTGAAAAGTTGAAATAAAGTGCCTAACAAGTGTTTATTATAAAGTATTTATTGGGTTGGCAATAGATTTTCTCCTCTATGTTTGGTTGCTGCCAACTGTCCGTTGCCCTGATTAGTTGCCCTTTGTCTCACCAGGTTGCCGTTTGATGGCAACATTGCCCAGCAACATTGCTCAAAAACTTGCCCCGTGTATCATCACCTTAAGGCTGCACTGATTCTGCACTTAATTTACACAGAACCAAAGCACAAGAACCGCTTGTCACTAAGGGCAGAGGCAGATCATATGCATGTTTTACCTTTTAGTGAGCATTGAATAATTATACATATATATATATAGGGCTTGACATTAACACCCGCCAAATGCGGGTAGATTTCAGCTGTGGCGGGTAAGACAGCCACTCCCACTAGCCACTTTGGCAGGTTAAATATAATTTCAGCCTACAGTCAAATGAAAGGTAGCTAAGCTAAAATTACAATCCGATCACAATTCTTTATTGATTAACTTGCAGTTAGTGAAGGCGGGATCGGCGGAATCGCGCTGAATGACACACAACAGAAGCGCTCTCTCGCGTGCGCTCTCTCTCTCTCTGTCGTGACCGATCAGAATAGTCAAATACACGAACACACAGATGTCAAAATGTCCATTGTGTGGAGTATAGATATGTGTCAGTATATTACGTACATGCACTCAGCAGCCCAATTAAATATCTGTATGTCATTAATGTTAATCAAACAACAGAAGATAAATAAATATTAAATAAACCTACTGTATTTGAATAAAGAGTTTAGGCTATTTAGTTTACTATTGTATTTGTAATTTGCTTCTTTGTTCTTTTTATATAGCCTAATAAAAATAACTTATACAATTATAAAATGTATCATATCATGGTCATATTACCCACCCCTTGCCCACCCGTACATACCAGCTGATATACCATGTAGGCCTAGTCTTGATTTAGGTGGTCAATCTGCATTTGAAAGTTTAAAAGTGTTTTAAATCTAGCTAATCAAGTAAAATTACTCAAAATCAAGTAATTTTAGCATGCCAAAGTCAACTTTAATCATATAAAATGTAATTTCCCAACAGCAAAATTATGGCCAGTGAAAATGCTGAGTGGCTAGTAACTTTGGAAAACCACTAGCCACAGTGGCTGGTGAGCAAAAAAGTTAATGTCAAGCCCTGTATATATATATATATATAAAAAATACACACACAACACATTTGGAGGCAGAACCTCCTCAGTGTAGCCTTAACTTGCCTGTGTAATTTAGCATACAATGCTTTGGGAAAACCTGAATATGACAAGCCCAGTCATCTCTAAGGATGTTTAGTTTGGTATATCAGCTCTGTTATTCTACATTCTCATCTGTCAGTGGAGCATGTGGGACTAATCATGACATACGGCATTCAACCTCACCCAGATGTATCGCTAATTTGAATATCCATGCCTGTGATTTAATCCTCTTTGAAATGTGCAAACGCTTTCCCTAGGTGGGTTCAAAAAGTCAACTAAAGTTAAAGTGCATCAACTGCAGCTCACATTGGACAGGATCTTCGTAAATGTCTCTGATATCACTTTATCATGCCATACCCGAGCTCTTCTTCAACAACGAAACAGCCAATCAGTGCACTGTGTTGTTAAAGCACTCACTTTCTCTCTCACACACACACTTGGTATGTTGTCTGCTCCCACAGTGCACTGAAACTCCAAACACAACAGGCGCTACACAAAAATCGAGCTCTCTCTGCCTCTCCCAGTTTTTTCATTGCTCTCTTCACCGGCATACACACATTAATCCCCTGGAACTGAGCAGGCTCTGCTGATTTACTGAGGCAGACAAAGAGGGAGCCAGGGAACGCAGCGTGTGTGTATCTGTGTGTGTGTGTGTGTTTAGGGAGGGGGCAGACAGAAGAGTTTGGGGGGGTTGAGCTATGATGAAGCTAGATGAAAAAGTGTGGATAAAATGGAGGAGGGGGGACAGGAAAGGATTGTGGGTAGGAAGAGAGGACATCAAGGCTTTAGACAGCCAGTCGAGGGGGAGACAGATAAAGGGGGAGGGGGGTTGTGTTGAAATGGGTGGGAAAAATGTGTGTGAATGAGAACAAGGGAGGGAGATAAAGGAGGAGGGGGAAAATCGTACACACACACACACAAAAAGAGTTGGGGAGATTTTCCCGAGATAAAATATGTGCTAGTTTGAGTGTGAGTGACAGCAGTGACAATAGACAAAATTCCATCACAACAAAACCAACTGAAGTTTGGGCAAGTGGGAGTGGAAGAGGTGTGGAGCAGAATATGAGTATGATGAAATCACCAAAGCAATAAATAAAATGGAATTGAATAAGTGACAGACAATGTTTCAATTGTAAATAAAATTGTGCAAAGCAAGTAGAGCATTTTTGTTGACAATGCCCAGACATAATCCAACTCCGCTTAAGTTCTTCTGCCTCCTAAAGCAGTGGTTATCAACTAGGGAGCTGGGTCCCACTAAGGGCCTCAGCAAACTTCCAGGGGGGCTCAATAAGTCTTAGATATTAAAACTATCTTAATTAAAATACTAAACACACACACAAATATGTACAACATTAAACTGACATCATATTTAGTTTATTACAAAAAAAGTACCAGATATCAGCTTAGATAGGAGGGCTTTCTAATATTGCCTCAGGGGATCCTTGGAGTCAAAAAGGTTGAAAACCATGTCTTAAAGAATCATCTTCCAAAAATCATCTTCACTTCGTTCCAAACCTGTATGCCTTTTTTTCTTCTGTGAAACACAATAAAAAGAACATAATTCGAAAATGTCTTGGTGGTTTTTTGCAAAGAAAGAAAGTCATGCAGGGTTGTAACCACACAAGTGAGCAAATGATCAAATTTTCATTTTTGGTTTCACTTTGGTGAAGTGTCAGGAAATGTAACAACAACAAAAAGTCATTTTAAACTGGACCCTCAGACGTGCTGTCTGTCTTGGATTACTGAGGTATCTACATAATTTACAGCTTAGTTTGCAACTGAGTTAAGTGCCCATTCGTGCTGAGATGAGAAGGACAGTTTGCAGTACAAGAAAGGTCTCGCTATGGTCATATGTTCTTTGTCATTTCATTCTGATTGACACTTAAAGGCAAAAATCATCAAATGAATAATATGAGATTGCGGATCTGCATTTGCTTCAGGCACTGATGCAAGCAGGCTGGATAATTTGCTGTCACAATTGATTTCTTTTTAACCAGACACATCAATACTCTTTCCTCAACCACAGTCTATTTGTAGGAAAGAGAGATTATGTTATGATTCGCAATGATAATGGCTATAAATTCAAAATCTTGCTAAACCGGAGTTAAAATTTAAAACAAGCTAAGACCAAGAGGACCCAGCACAGCATAAAGAAAGTAAATGTTACTAAATAAAATCTGATGCTTGTAATATTTAAAGGTGTAGATAACAGCAAAGTGACAGCTGGAGATGAAGGCATAAAGTTTGTCCCATTAAGTAACACCAAGAACAACACAAAACAAACACTTTTGTCCAATCTAGGTCAAGCATGTGAAAGTGAGTGTCACTATGGTCACAGAAGGTAGGGTACACAGTGAACCAGAAAAGAGACTAGATACCGCCTAATGCTACCTTCTCTTCGCTCAGTCTATAATATTATCCAGGTGAGACCATTTAATCAAAGCTTGCCATGATGTGGATTACAAATAATAAGTGGCTTACTATTGTGCTTTTGAGGTTTATGACTAAAATAAGCTCTCTCTTGTTTTATCCTTTCATTCAATATGAGGCAGATTACCAATGAAGTTAAGGGATTTTTAACATCACTTTTACACTAATCACTGCTTTGTCCTCATAAGCATAGATTGCTGTGCAAAGCTGCATACAAGTTAGGGTTGAGGTTGGGTCAGTAAGGTGTTTTTTTTGTTGTAAAGCAATACATTTAATCAGCAAGGGCACATAAAATTTATCAAAAGGTACAGTAAAGACATTTATAATGTAACAAAAGATTTCCATTTCAAATAAATGCTGTTCCAGACATCCCACCTCTCTTACCGACCCCAAACTTTTACGGTTACTTTATGGTTACGGTGTACATTACTTTTATGCTAAGTCACTCAAAAAATTATTTCAAAAACTTTCCTTAACTCCTTTCTGGTGAACTGTCCAAAATGATGGTACAACTGTGTGGGGAAAAATCAATTCTCAAAAAATAATGTTAAATTGTTTTATTATTATATCTTACAACATTAAAGCAGTTATGTTTCAAAATATTACTATTTGAAAAACATTGCTAATCAAACCAAAGTTATCACAGCGTAACCAACATGCAAGAAGCCATTGTGAAGTTATGTGAGAAGAAAATCATAAAACATAGTATCTCTTTGATACAAAATGGCTTGGATATGAAAAGGCAGGTCACATCAGGTCAGGTCAAACGGAGTAACAAGTAAGTAAACCCACTTGAAATTTATAAAAAAAAATAATAATTTACACCACAAAACATTTGTAGAAACTCAAATCAACCATTTTCAAAGATCTCAGCACTTCTAAGTAGATTTCTATTTTTCATAATCTCAGACATACTTATGTCATTGTCTCAAAATCTTACTTCTACAACATTAAGCTAATATTAAAAGAATGATAAGGTAGACAACCAATACACAGGCACCATCTATTAGCCACTACACTAAGCAACAGTGGCCAATGCCTTGAGTTGAAAACACATAGCAACAGAGGACATGGCAGCCATGGAGAGAGAGAAAAAAAAAATAAATAAATAAATAAAAAGCACACAAACGTGTGCTATTAGGTTGTAACTATCAAAATTAACCACCATTAACAGTTAAATTGACAATAAGCATAAGACAATCTGTTAAGAGCAGGAGATGACAATACAGAAAGAGAGAGCAAACGCCTGTCTTAGCTGCACATTCAGTCTTCATTTAATGTCACTCAGCAAGTCAAATACGGATAAAGAAAATAAAAGACAACATCAAGAGCAGAAACCTATGCGGAACCAGAAGTGAAAAGCAGACCAATAAAGATGCAAACATCTTTATTTTTATTTTTACCTTTCGGTAATATTGCTCGGCCAATATCTATTTCAGCACCACCGCGTTGTGTTAGCATCTAAGCTATGTTTGCCTGGGATTTCTGTATGTCTGAAAGACACATACAGCACTTAAAGATGCATTTTTATTTTACAATATATATCTGTAAATAGTAGTCCTCTAAATATCAGAAGCTAATTATTATTTAACATAACAGTCAACGGTACTCACCGGTGTGCTGCATCCTCTGTCGTTATTAAAACTGAAGCAGCTCGTCGAAAGGTCTCGCTTTCTCTAATTTATCTGTCAAAGACTCAACAGCTCGTCAGCATCTCGTTGGATATAAGCGTAATTTGTCGTGTAACGTTGCCGGTGTTTACTCCTTTTCTTATACGAGCGTTTGGTTCTCTTGTTTGAGCGGCGTCGTTAAATCCTTCAAATCTTCCTGGACACATCATCTGTTAAAAAACATATTTTTGTTCTTTTCCGCGAGATTATTAGCACACCTTTCCGCCGGTGAATGTAACATCAACGTATTCACAGGTGTATAGCGTGATACATCTCTTTATTTTACATAATTTACAAAGCAACGTCCGTCGCAGCGACGTTCGTGGTAGTTCAATCGAGCACAATCGTCTTTCCTTTTTCGGTTAACGACAGAGACGCGCGCGCGCGCTCGCTTGCTCGCTCGTACCGCGTGCTCCAACTATGCGCGCCACCGCCTGTCTGACCACGCGTGGTCGCGCATTGTCCCAGTAAGCGTCTCATAAAACAACAAGATTTGGGCATTCTGATATAATTAATTTAAATTTTTATAGGGTTGCTACTCATTGGAAGAAAGGGCATGTCTGTCTTTACTTTTGTTTTAGCTTTTCTATTAATAGCCCGAATATCACTTGACAATTCATGTGGCCTTAATTATGAAAATACGGCAGTTAATATTATATGAGTGATGTATAAATCAAAATATATTATATAACCGAAGCAGCAAAATGTTTTCTATTTATTTGCGTCTTTATATTATTGACCGAAATATATTCATATATATATACATTAATAAACGTATACATTTCACATATATATATATATATATNATATATATATATATATACACATTAATAAACGTTTATTTTTCACCATACAGACTAGTAGCCTATTTAAGGAAGATTTACTAACTACTTTGGTATAGATGGATTAAAAGGTCGGCTACTAGTGCTAATCTCAATAAGGCAAAGTAGTCTACTAATAAAAGTACTAATAAGACTGGAATAGGTACATCTTTGTCTGAAGTGAATAGTTAGTTAATATTACTCTATTGCATAATTCGCAGCTTACCAACAATAACAAGTGAATAAACTATTAGGAAAGTGACTAGTAGCAAAGTAATAATTCTAAAGACTAATTGAATGGATAGGCCTGCCATAATCTCTGGAACAAGTGCTAGTATCTAACCTAATGCTTCATATGTTTAAAACTTGAAATAATGAGAAAATACCAAATATGGCCAACTAAATCACTACTGGATTACTTACTAGTAATTAAAAACAGTACAATAAAGTGGGCTACTAACAAAAACGTATACTAGTTAGTTTCTAAGGAATAAATATTACAATATATTTCAGAATAATTAATAAACGTATAAAATATTAATTCACTAATTAATAAAAAGACAAAAGTATAAAAATACCTATATAATCGCAAATTGATGCAAAATGGCATTTTAAGTTTCATTACAAATTCACCCTTCTCTGCTGCCCTCTAGTGTATAAGAGCAGTAATGCCGCTGTCCATGGTGCTTGTTTGCGTGCTTCCATTCGCTGACAACACACGCGATCCTGAGTTTACTGTGTGCACATGAAACAAAACGAGAAAAACACACACGGAAATTAAGCGACACGTCACTACATCACGCACGAAAACCACATTGCATTTCAAACAGGCTACTATTACTCTGGTCAAGCAAGAGGGGATAAACATCTGTGTGCGTTTATTATGAGATTAGATAAACGTAATCCTCAAAAAGAAAAAAGAAAAATCTAGGAAAAAAAATGGCTGTTCTAAAAAAATAAAAAATAAAAAACCTGCATGATGTTTGGGTTGATTCATATCAAAGATTGTTTACACAGTGCATTTCATCAGTGCATAATTTCACTTAGAACAAAAACTACACCTGGAAGAAGATTGGTGCAACTTAATTCAGATCAAGTCTTATGAAACTTATCACAAATATGGATTAGATTAGAAATAGGTAACATTGTCAATCCCCAATGAACTCTCTGGACATACTTTATTGTGTATATAATTATCTGTCTTTGAATGTAAATGCAAATGCTATCCTTCAGAGCAACCGCTAGACACAGCTTTCATACCGTATCAACTTCACACATTTTAAACTGTATTTATAACCTTCCTAAACATACTGTTTAAATATTTAAAAAAATATAATAAAGAACAAAAAATAAATTCTTCTTTGGTCAATTACAGCCATTCTAACTCCACTGGACCAGACAACTTCCATTAACTTCCACTTCTATGTTCATTTCAGTTTTTCATTTCAGATGGCTGAGTTACTTTCTGAATCAAAGCCAATGTTGCAAATAGTGCTCCTTGATTTTTGGGTTTGATGTGTTCCTACAGTTCAAAGACCCTGTGAGTCCTTAAGTTTCTAACGGAGCACGCAGAGGAATGCAGCCGTCCATCTCCAGGGACTCAGGCCAGCCTTCATATTTATTACTGCTTTTACTGTTCTTCATTCGCTGAAAAACAGAGAAAAGGAGGTTAAAATTCATGCTTTAAGAAACTGTAAATCATTAACCCTTCAAAATGGACTCTTAACTAAGCTAAGTTGTTGTTCACTCAGACAAGCTGTTGAAAACATCCACAAACAGCTCAGTTTGCAGTAAAATGTTCTCAAATGTTCTCAAAGTTGCACAAATTGGCCAGATATTATATTGTGTGTGGGCTAGAATGAAATTGCTCTAATTTTCGCTTTAAAGAAACACAGATTAAAGTGGTTACAACATTTAGCAAGATGTTTTAATCCAAAGAGGCTTGCAAATGAGGAATATTAGAAGCAATTTATTATACAAATGTTAAACACGTAGTGCCAAGTTGAAACTAAGCTTGAGCGGAATTTTAAAAAAAAAAATCTGAAAATTACAGTAGAGAGACAAGAAAACCTTTTTTTTATATACAATTTATTTCTAGCAAGTGTCTTTGATTGTGGTTTAAATTAAGTACTTGCAGAAGGAGGAGCATTTTGGTGTTTTTCATGAAGGTCACAATGGTCTCGCATGGAGTTTGGAAGGTAAAAACATATTCAGAGAGAAAGGCACTGATTTTCTGATGTTATAAAACTCAAACTAGATCTGCTGTATTGGGTATTCATTTAAATTTGGGTAGTGATCATCAAACACTACCCACAGGTTTCTGTAGGGAAAATAGGGATGTGTATCACCAAGAACCTGGCGATACGATAAGCATCATCTATATGCATCGTATACATATAATCGGCGTTCTGATGTAGAACCAACTAGGAGACTGACATGGAAGAGAAGAAATTGTTGAAAATGTTTAAAGTCGTTATTTTTGTTGCGTTTTTTTGCACACAAAAAGTATTCTCGTCGCTTCATAACATTAAGGTTGAGCCACTGTAGTCACATGGACTAATGATGCCTTTGCTAATTTTCTGGGCCTTGAAAGTGGTAATTGTGTTGCAGTCTATCGGAGGACAGAAGGCTCACAGATTTAATAAAAAAAAAAATCTTAATTGGTGTTCCGAAGATGAACGAAGGTCTTACAGGTGTGGAATGACATGAGGGTGAGTAATTAATGACAGAATCTTCATTTTTTGGTAAACTAACCCTTTAATGAGCTCTCAGATTCAATGTTTCCCATGTATTGGATTTAGCATGGCTTATTTTGCGAAAATCGTGACGTTGTTGATCTCCTTAGTGGTTTTATTATAGTGGAAGCCAAAATGAGTCCACACTTCAGCTCTGTACATGTGGTGACAAATCAGGTCCTCCTTGAAATCGTGTCTCTGTTAGGACCCCAAGCGATTACTTTGGCTCAAATTACATTTAATAGGTACTCTCTTTAGCACCTGATTACAATTCCTACAAAATCATGTTATGATAAACTCTGTTTGAACAACATAATAATGACTATTAATGTCTGTATTAGTTAGCTTATGTACTAGCATAGCATACAGATACCCAAATTAGCTTGATACCTTAGTTTATACACGCATTTGCACTTGGCCTACATGTATTCACAATCATTTTTAATGTAATTATATGTTAATTTAAGTGTTAAATGTCCAAATAATTCAGTTATATAAAGAATGTAATGATGTTCAATTAATCAATTAATAGGCTATTATTTATTATTATTATTATTGGTAAAATTATTAGTTAACAGTTTATCAAGTGAAAGAAATGTTCCATTTGTTTAATTATGCACTATATAATAACCTATACATATATTAAATTAATATAATTTGTATGTACTTAGTATAATCATTAACTGATAGTTGACAGAGACCCGATTTAGAGGGAGAACCCGATTTGTCATGACACTGGAATAACTCTATAGTCTTGTGTGCTGAGTTTGCTAATGTTAATGCTAGCAATGCACCCTTGCCAGGGTTGTCAGGTCTGTGCAACAAAAGTAGCCCAAAAATAGCCCAACGTGATTTTCTCCATTGGGCGGCCGAATTCTCCACTGAATTTGTACTTCTGGGGGGCGTTTTAGAAATCAACCCATAGAAATATTTTTACCCCCACGGCAACAACTTAAAAGCAGCCCAACTGACCCTTCGCCGGGAGTTTGACTGACAAGCGATCTAACCAATCAGAACGCCGAATCCGCCATTTTGTCCGACAAAGCAGTCAGGAGTTAGAAGATTAACCTCGGTGGACTTAAACTTGAAAAATGGTGTGTACTGACGTCTTTCTGCGTTTGAAACAACATTCCTTCTCATGTTCATTCATGTTTATTTGATGCTATAAATGAACTAGTAGGAAGAGATGATCGGTTTACGTGCCTCTTGACCTGAGGCGCTACAGCAATCTGTCACGACCATGGTCACGACACATTAAGGAGCCACAAAACGTTTTTTATTGTTTGAATTTCTTAAACTACACAGTTTGAAAGCTGGGACTTTGTTTAATATCATAAGTAACCTGCTTTGTCTTGTCTGTCGACGTGTTGTCAGTGTCCTCTTTGCTCCGCGATGTATTTTTCACGGCATGTGGCATGACAGCGCCACGGCTTGTCGGACAAAGCAACAGTAACTTAGGGGGGGCGGGTCTTTGCGAAGGGTCAATTCCGTGGGAAAACCACAGACTTGGCAACACTGACCCTTGTGCTTATCCTCATCAGTTTACATTCTGAGATAACACTGCCATCTAGCGGTTGGGTTTAAACCAAACATAAAGCCATCTTAGATGTAAACATAAATATTGATACAGTGTTTGAGAATCGATACAGTATCGGCAAACATAATACCGCCCTAACATAAATGCATTCATCATTTTGTCATCAGGTACTGTGACAAAAAAACATCAAATTTTATCTTTCAACCTGAGCTTAAATCAAAATACCATAACAATAATGCATATTTCTTTCCATAAGTGCTACCTGTTCAAATGGACTCTTATTCTCTATTCCTTTGGCTCCAACAAACACCCAGCTGTCCCTGAAGCTCAGTTCCTTTGCTGCTGTGCTCCCCAGCTCCTCAAACAGCCGCCGGGCCTCATCATTTAACCTGTGAATGGGTTTAGCACTCTGATTTAAGCCTTGCAGTAATTAATATCCATCTGAGAAACACTCAAGGAAAAGAACCCTGATATGCTCTCGATTCATTAGAGATTAGGTCACAGAACAACAGTAATCTGGCTTTAAAAGAGGAGTGCAGAAATAAACAGATTCTTACTTGGTGGCTGGGTCATCAAAAGAAGCAACAAATACTAGCGTTCCTTCATGGAGAGGCCGAAGAAACTTCAGCAGCTCTGAAACCTCTGTGGCGAAAAGAGAGAAAACACTCATGTTAGGAGCTGATGAGAAAACAGCAACCTAACCAAATATTATATCAGGTCAACTTACCTCCTACCCACATATCAAATGCTTTTATTTCCAAAACATCTCCACTGACCCCTGAAAAATGGAAATATTCTTATTAATTAATACTTGTTTAAATGAATATATAGTACATGCAAGCATATCAGTATGAAAGAATTTGAGCTATTTACCATTTACTAAAGCAATATTGAGACCTCTGCCAACATTGTTTTTAGCACTGCTGACAAGACTGTAAGACCAAACAAGTAGAAGTCAAACAACATTTTTAAAGAGTGCAATTATAATTACTATTATAAATAGACACTTAATTCTATGGTAGAAGTTAGGGAAGGATCAGAAAATGGAATATGAATATGAACAAAACACAGGTATGGAAAGAGCAACCAATGCCTACTTGCATCACGTTCCCCAATAAGATTATGAGTCTGGTAGTGATGGCCATGAGAAAAACAAAAACGATATAATGAAAACCAGTGGAGACAGAACAAGAAATAGGGAGGGAGGTTGCATGCAGAGCATAGTGTGCAGTGGTGCCCATGCAAGCTCATTAAAGAGACCGACAGTGAAAAGGTCAGGCAACTTGCATTTTATCCTCCAGACAGATTTTGGGACCGATGACATTGGCAGCACCAGAAGTCAGCCGGAATGCCAGATGTTTGGGGGGACACGGTGCTGAAAGGCCACATTTGTACTTGCGTGGTCGTGGTTCTGCAGGAGAGAAGGTTATTGATTTGAAAGATCAGATTGCTTAAATGTTTCTTCTGAAAATGTCGAAGTATGTTTTTAATGCAAAGTCATTTTACCTGGAGTTGGTTCTTCTTGTCCACCTATGAATGATAAAACTTTGTGAATGATCATTAAGCCACTGAGATTGACACACACACACATATACATAAACATATATACATACACATAAACATATATATATATATATA
>RJVU01036174.1:1006511-1031597 GCA_003731715.1 Anabarilius grahami | reverse complement strand
CATAATTATTTAATACAATTGTCATGCTTAAATAGTAAGATATAGTATATTATATATAATTGAAAGTATTATTCACAATTCTCAACTAATATATTGATATATGATGATATATGATGAGATACGATGGTAATATGAGTTATAACAGTAATATTTATATTGACAAGTATCATAGCATAGATAGAAATATCTACATTGTATATGTGTGTAATGTACTTGGATGTAATTATTAAGGTATAATGTATGACATAGGTCTGCTATTGTATATAATTATATTGTTCTTTATAATGTATGACATAGGTCAGATATTGTATATAAATATATTTTTCTTTATATTGGTAACCATTCATTAGATGAATAGGGGGTGGGGTTAAATAAGTTTGTCTTCTTCCCACTCCTTTTCGAGCTATAATAATATATAAACCGTGAACTTGTCTGAAATATACTTATAGTTATTCTGAGCATTTCTTTTGTTTTTATGTTGTTGTTTTTGTTTTTTTCTTTACCCAATATGGGTATAATGTATAAAATTGCACAATATATTATTATTATTTACTTTTTTCTGTGAACAATACCTGTATTTCTATGGCTCGAAATAAAGTAATCAAATAAAAAATAAAAACTTTATTCCTGTCATTCATCTACATAAGTTCTTATTGAGAATTAACAGCACAGACTGGCACGTCAATCGAACGCCGTTGCGGAGGTTCTGTTTTTCCAGTAAAATCACAAAACAAATGCACACAAACGTGACCCTGCTCTTGATATACAACCATAGATGGACATCTTTGATTTTAATGAGGGGGGAAAAACTATGCGAGGGCGGATTAGAACATGCAACCTTTGGTAGGCTACTGTTAACAATAATTCTACCACTTGACCACTTAGGAACTCAAATAGTTATCGCGGATCTATGTATTTATTCACTAAATTGAAGAATCTTGGAACTAACAATATTATGAAACTATCACATTAAACATGAGTTCTCAATGTACTATTGAAATTGGTTTCTGGACAAGTAATGTTTTTTCTTTTTCTACAATTGTTATTGTACGATATAACATTGTATTTGCAGCAATGTTCAAGGCATGGTTACGGCCTTGGGTCGATTTTAAACCAGAATATACCAGAGCATAGCTCACAATAAAATATTGAAACGTTAGCGATACAGATTTAAAACGCCAACAACACTGTCAAAGCGCGCGGTTTGAACATCCCGCCCCCAGCCGAAGTGGAAGTTTTGATTGGTTCCGCTCCTGAGTCAGACCTGAAGCGCACGGAGAGGGAGAGCGGATTTCCACCGCGATAGTTTGAAAAGTGCCTGTCAAATGCTAGCTCGCCCTGTTGTCCGTCGGCACTTTTTTCAAAGTACTTTACTTTTGGTGAAAAATAAATGCAGCGAAGTTGAATACTTTATTTTTATTCAACTCGAGTAAAAGTAAATTATACTCAAGAAAGTAGAAAAAAATTTACTCAAGTACTGTAACGAAAGTGTTTGTAATTACTTTCCATCTCTGAATATATCACATTATTTTGCAGTATATTCCAATATATTTTTGCTACTTAAGAAGGTCTATGGTTGGACAGATGCTTGAGCCCTGCAGCGGTCATCCTGAAGCTTCACATGCACCCCCACTGAAGCTAAGCAGGGTTGAGCCTGGTCTATATCTGGATGGGAGACCTCCTGGTAGTCTGGGTAGCTGCTGGAAGAGGTGTTAGATGGGCCAGTGGGTCTGATCAACCTGTGGCCCGAGTGGGTCCTAATGCCCCAGTACAATCGCAATAAACTGTACTGAATAAAAGGTTAAAATAAACCCCAGAAAATAAGGGGTGTAACCCTGGGGCAAAAATAATCCCTACATTACCTCACATACCAGGTAGTTAGTTTAACGTCACAATTTATATAGTAGCCTACTTTATTTAGTTCTTTTCTATTTGCATTGCAATGTTTTTGAAAGACGTCTCATATGCTCATCAAGCCTGCATTTATTTGATCAAAAATACAGAAAAACAGTAATATTGTGAAATATTTAAAATAATGTTTTTCTATTTTAATATGCGCACACTAGCTCCTCCCACCAATGTCTAGTTGGGCCAATCAAGTTTTAAAAAGGACGTACTAGATTCAGCGTTTTCAGTGGCTCAGGTCTAGCAAATTAAGCGCTCAAAAATGGCTTTTAATGTGATCGAGGCAGGTTCAAATCCACCTCTTGCTAAGCTTGCTCTTCTCCATTTTCCCATCACATATCACATCAGAAAGACATTTACTTTCAATAAAAATGAAAATAATGTTCTAAAAGTGGAAATAAACTGCATAACGAGTGTTTAATAATAGTAAAATTATTTATTGGGTAGAGTTAGGGGAAGGTGTGGGGAAGGTTTTTTATTCTCCCAATAAGGCAGCATTCATTTAATAATTGTAATAAATTTAATCATTTACACTCTATGATATTATTGCATCCTGTAATTGTACAAAAATATTGAGGTGCAAATAGTATAAAGTCAAGTCAAGTCAAGTCACCTTTATTTATATAGCGCTTTTTACAATGCAGATTGTGTCAAAGCAGCTTTACATTGATAACTGGTACATAATTTTGGCTGCACAGCAGCTCTTAAAGAATAGTGTCAATGCAGGCAGATCAGAAGCACTGTTGATTAAAGCATAAATATAATCTAATCTTATTGCAAAGAACCGATAGCCTATACTTTTACATGGTGTAAATAGAATCTAACGCTTTTTCACCTAGTGTAAATAGCATATCGCTAAGAAAATGCTGTTATTGTCACTTAGTGTAAATAGAATATGTTGCTATTTTCACTTAGTGTAAATATAATATATTGCTATTTGCATTGTGTAAATAGAATCTATTACTATTGCAAATAGCCACTGCCTTTAAAATATTATTTATTTCTGTGATGCAAAGCTGAATTTTAATCAGCCATTACTCCAGTCTTCAGTGTCACATGATCCTTCAGAAATCATTCTAATATGCTGATTTATTATCAGTGTTGGAAACAATTGTGCTGCTTAATACTTTTGGAACCTGTTATACTTTTTTGATTCATTGATGAATAAAAGGTTAAAAAGAACAGAATTTATTCAAAATAGAAATCTTTTATAACAATATAAGCCTTTACTATCACTTGTTATCAGTTTAACTCTTATATGCTGTTCGTTTGGGGTGTATACTTGTGCTGTTTGGCAACAAAATGTAATTTTGTAACAAAATAATTTTTTTTTTTTTTTTTTTTAAACAAATGTAATTTTACTCTGTTTATTACAAAGAGAAAAGTTGGAGTCTTTATGGTTTATAATTTATTTCAAACATCTGTTTTTCATGTAATTCTACAAATTTAATCTACTAAGTTACTAAGTTAATTACTTCAGAACAAAAATTAAAAAAATTAACAGTTATATTACATATTGAGTACAAATACATGACATGAACATCAAAATACAATGAACTGAAGAGCAATAACAAATGAGTAAATAAAGCACATAGATTCTGTGTGTGTGCTTGTGAGCATGATCATTTTGCATTGTGGACGTTTTAAAGTGTGCCACTTAATTTCTGTTTATGTGTGTTCTGCGTTGTTTCTGATTTTGAGGATGAATTTTGTCCATTTTCTAGGAGGGGTCTCAAACAGCAAGAGTGTGACTTTTTTTCACACTAACATAAAAACAGATATTATTCCAATTTGTTTTTTTATTGTTGATCTAGAATGTGTTGACAACTGTCTCAAAAGTCTCATGGCATTTGGACAATGAAAACATTTTTTTTGTATTTCAGCAAACGTCATTTGGGGTCAAAAGACCCCAAACAGCGTCTAAGGGTTAACACATCCTTACTGAATAAAATTATTAATTTTGCTTTAAAAAAAAAAAAAATGACTGAACCCCAAACTTTTGAACAGTAGTGTATATTGTTATAAAATGTTTCTATTTTTGGAAAGATTATATATTGTTACAAAATATTTCTAAGCACAGAAAGATTTCAATACACACCCTGTCTGTAACCTGTGCAGTCTGAACCATCCCAAGCAGGTTTCAAACCCAGGTCGCTGGCATGAGAGGCAGGCCCACTAACAAGAACACCAAAGACCACAGTCTCTAGTGCAAGTTTACCTGCACAGTTCTCACGAGCTGGTCTCAGTTACAAGTCCACCAACATCAATCTACTACCTCTACAGTTTGATTAATTTGTCGGACAAAATGGCAGAATGAGCATTATGATTGATCAGATCGCCTGTCAATCCAATACCAAGCAAACGGTAAATTGTTGATAACACTTGTCGGAAAAAAGTTTTTTTAATACATTACACTTGTGATGGGAGAAACAAAGCTTTTCAAAGCTTTGAAACAGTTGAACCAATTGCTTTGCAAAATGATTCACTGTTTCGAAGCATTTGAAATACCACACGCAGCGGTGACCTCTGCTGGTCAGAATAGTGTAAATGCAACAAACACTCCATTTCAGAATGGGAGGTATGTAAAACCTGAGAAAGCAGGGTAAGTCAAGCCTGTTTCTGAAAGAGAGGTAACTATGGTAACTTACTCTGTGAACCTAACCTGCTCACGTGCAGGTTTTATTCTGTAAACCCAAAGTATCTTTGGGTCTCCTCCCTCTTTTTAAAGCACAAGAGATGTTTAAATACTTCATTCACGAGGCAAAAATGCTTTTCTTACTGAGTTTTAAAAAAATCTTATTTCAAGTACAAATATCAAAAAATTCTTAAATCAAGATGCATTTTCTATATAAGATATTTAGTGTTGTTTCCTAAGGGGAATCTAAATTAAGTGCATTTTACTTAAGTAAATTATCTGCCAGTGTGGTAATAACAAAACTGACCTTCATTGAAATGTTTTAAAGGAACTATACCGACCTTCATTGAGATCTTGCAAAGGAACAAAACCGTCCTTCAATGAGATCTCGCAAAGGAACAAAACCAACCTTCATTGAGATCTCGTAAAGGAACAAAACCTACCATCACTAAGAACCTTCATTGAAATCTTGTAAAGGAACAAAACAGAAAGTCATTGAGATCTTGCAATGAAGCAAAACCGACCTTCACTGAGATCTCGCAAAGGAACAAAACCAACCTTCATTGAGATCTTGTAAAGGTAGGAACACACCAAGCCGACACCGACGAACTAGTGGCGACGAAAGCAGACTCTGTCGGCAGCGTCTGTGTCCAAAGTTTCCCTGACACCAAACAGACGCTCGACAGCTGACGGCCAAGTAGCACGTCCGTTCTGCGCCTGCGCAACATGAAATGCCTTTCCGTACCAGCAGGTGGCAGTAGCTGAACAGCCAATCAGAATGATCAAATGGCCCGACGGACCGAAGAGCTCCGACGCTGATTCAACGTGTCGAACAAAACCAACCGTCATTGAAATCTCGTAATGAAGCAAAACTGACTGTCACTGAGATTTTGTAAAGGAACAAAACCTACCGTCACTGAGAACCTTCGTTGAAATCTTGTAAAGGAACAAAACCGACTGTCAGAAATCTCACAATTAAGCAAATCTGGCAGTCATTGAGATCTTGTAAAGGAACAAAACTGACCTTCAATGAAATGTTGTGAAAGAACAATACTGACCTTCATTGAGATCTCATAATGAAGCAAAACTGACTGTCATTGAGATCTCATAAAACAACAAAACCGACCATCATTGAGATCTCACAATGAAGCAAAACTGACTGTCATTGAGAACTTGGAAAAGAACAACACCTACCGTCACTGAGATCTCACAAAGGAACAAATGCAACCTTCATTTAGATCTCGTAACCGAACTAAACCGACTGTCATTGTGATCTCGCAAAGGAAAAAAACTGACCTTCATTGAGATCTCGCAAAGTAACAAAACCAACCTTCATTGTTGTCTCGTAAAGGAACAAAACCGACCGTCATTGAAATCTCGTAATGAAGCAAATCTGACAGTGATCGAGATCTCGTAAAAAAACAGACCGTCACTGAAATCACGCAAAGGAACAGAATCGACCTTCCATGAAATCTCGTAAAGGAACAAAACCGACCGAAAGTCATCAAGATCTCATAAAGGAACAAAACCAACCATCATTGAGATCTCGTAATGAAACAAAGCTGACTCTCATTGAGATCTTGTAAAAGAGCAAAACCTACTGTCACTGAGATCTCGCAAAGAAACAAATCCAACCTTCATTTAGATCTTGTAAACGAACAAAACTGATCGTCATTGAGATCTCGCAAAGGAAAAAAACTGACCTTCATTGAGATCTTGCAAAGAAACAAAACTGACCTTCATTGAAATCTGGCAAAGGAGCAAAACTAACATTCATCGAGATCTCGGAAAGGAAAAAAAACGACCGTCATTGAGATTTCGCAAAGGAACAAAACCAACCTTCATTGAGATCTCGTTAAGGAACAAAACCGACCGTCATTTAAATCTCATAATGAAGCAAATCTTACAGTCATCAAGATCTTGTAAAGGAACAAAAAAGACCATCACTGAGATCACGTAAAGGAACAGAACCGACCTTCCTTGAAATCTCGTAAAGGAACAAAACCAATCTTCCTTGAAATTTTGTAAAGGAACAAAACCGACCTTCATTGAGATCTCGCAAAAAAACAAAACCGAAAGTCATTGAGATCTCGCAAAGCAACAAAACCAAGAGTAATTGAAATCTCGTAATGAAGCAAAACTGACAGTCATTGAGCTCTCGTAAAGGAACAAAACCAACCATCATTGAGATCTCGTAAAGCAACAAAACCGACCATTGTTGAGATCTCGTAATGAAGTAAAGCTAACTGTCATTGAGATCTTGAAAAAGAACAAAACCTACCATCACTGAGATCTCACAAAGGAAGAAATCCAACCTTCATTTAGATCTCGTAAATGAACAAAACCGACCGTCACTGAGATTTCGCAAAGGAACAGAACCGACCTTCCTTGAAATATCATAAAGGAACGAAACCGACCTTCCTTGAAATCTCGTAAAGGAACAAAACCGACCGAAAGTCATTGAGATCTTGCAAAGCAACAAAATCGAAAGTCACTGAAATCTCGTAATGAAGCAAAACTGACAGTCATCGAGATCTCGTAAAGGAACAAAACAGACTGTCACTGAGATCACGCAAAGGAACAGAACCGACCTTCCTTGAAATATCATAAAGGAACGAAACCGACCTTCCTTGAAATCTCGTAAAGGAACAAAACCGACCGAAAGTCATTGAGATCTCGCAAAGCAACAAAATCGAAAGTCACTGAAATCTCGTAATGAAGCAAAACTGACAGTCATCGAGATCTCGTAAAGGAACAAAACCAACTGTCATTGAGAAATCGTAATGAAGCAAAACTGACTCTCATTGAGATTTTGGAAAAGAACAAAACCTACCGTCACTGAGATCTCGCAAAGGAAAAAAACTGACCTTCATTGAGATTTCGCAAAGGAACAAAACCAACCTTCATTGATATCTCGTAAAGGAACAAAACCGACCGTCATTGAAATCTCGTAATGAAGAAAATCTGACAGTCATCGAGATCTCATAAGGAACAAAACAGACCGTCACTGAGATCATGCAAAGGAACAAAACCAACCTTCCTTGAAATTTCGTAAAAGAACAAAATTGACCTTCATTGAGATCTTGCAAAGCAACAAAAGCGAAAGTCATTGAGATCTCGCAAAGCAACAAAACCGAAAGTCATTGAAATCTCGTAATGAAGCAAAACTGACTGTCATTGAGATCTTGGAAAGGAACAAAACCTACCATAACTGAGATCTCGCAAAGGAACAAAACCAACTTTTATTGAGATCTCGTAAAGGAACAAAACCTACCGTCACTGAGAACCTTCACTGAAATCTTGTAACGGAACAAAACGGAAAGTCATTGAGATCTCGCAATCAAGCAAAACCGACCTTCACTGAGATCTCGCAAAGGAACAAAACCAACCGTCATTGAAATCTCGTAATGAAGCAAAACTGACAGTCATCGAGATCTCGTAAAGGAACAAAACAGACCGTCATTGAGATCTCGTAATGAAGCAAAACCGACTTTTATTGAGATCTCGTAAAGGTAAAAAAAAAGAACTTTGTTGAAATCTTGTAAAGGAACAAAACCGACCTTCACAGAGATCTTAAAGAGAATCTCGAAAAGGGAAAAAAAAAACCTACCTTTTTTTAAAATCTCGTAAACAAACAAAACTGAACTTCACTGAGATCTCGCAAAGGAACAAAACCGACTTTCATTGAGATCTCGCAAAGGAACAAAACCAAACTTCATTGAGATCTCGTAAAGGAACAAAACCGACCGTCATTGAAATCTCGTAATAAAGCAAAACTGACTGTCACTGAGATCTTGGACAGGAACAAAACCTAATGTCACTGAGAACCTTTATTGAAATCTTGTAAAGGAACAAATCCAAAATTCATTGAGATCTCGTAATGAAGCAAAATCGACCTTCACTGAGATCTCGCAAAGGAACAAAACCGACCTTCATTGAAATCTCGTAAACGAACAAAACTGACCTTCACTGAAATCTTGTAAAGGAACAAAACTCACCTTCATTGAAATGTTGCAAAGGAACAATACCGACCTTCATTGAGATCTCGTAAAGCAACAAAACCGACCATCATTGAGATCTTGTAATAAAGCAAAACTGACAGTCATCGAGATCTCGTAAAGGAACAAAACAGACCGTCATTGAGATCTCGTAATGAAGCAAAACCGACTTTTATTGAGATCTCGTAAAGGAAAAAAAAAGAACTTTGTTGAAATCTTGTAAAGGAACAAAACCGACCTTCACTGATATCTCGCAAAGGAACAAAACCGACTTTTATTGAATCTTGTAAAAGACCAAAACCGACCTTCACAGAGATCTTAAAGAGAATCTCGAAAAGGGAAAAAAAAACCCTACCTTTTTTTAAAATCTCGTAAACAAACAAAACTGACCTTCACTGAGATCTCGCAAAGGAAAAAAAACGACTTTCATTGAGATCTCGCAAAGGAACAAAACCAAACTTCATTGAGATCTCGTAAAGGAACAAAACCGACCGTCATTGAAATCTCGTAATAAAGCAAAACTGACTGTCACTGAGATCTTGGACAGGAACAAAACCTAATGTCACTGAGAACCTTTATTGAAATCTTGTAAAGGAACAAATCCAAAATTCATTGAGATCTCGTAATGAAGCAAAATCGACCTTCACTGAGATCTCGCAAAGGAACAAAACCGACCTTCATTGAAATCTCGTAAACGAACAAAACTGACCTTCAGTCTTGTAGTATGTAGGAACCCAGCATGCATTGCGGCATGCAGCTTTTTGGCTTCATGGCTTTTCACCATTGTTGAGATTCATATGCTGATTCTTGATGTCTGTGTGTCTGACTGATACAGACATTTAAAATGTTTTGAGTACAAACATATTAATTGATTGTCATGACAGTGATGTATGTCATGCTGTAGAATCACAGGGATATCATAATCAAAAATATAATACATTATACAGCACTCGCTGTTCCTGCCAGAGTTCAGCGAGTTTATCCTCCTTTTCAATGGTCCAAATTCGCCGTGGCGCTGTCATTTTCATCATTCTTCTTGTGTGGTTTTCCTTAGCTCCTGATTGGTCAACTTCAGATAGATTGACAAATCGGCTCGTTCAACCGCACACGTTACAAATTCAAACCGAGAGCTCCCAAACTTTTTCAACATGTTTAAAAATGATCGGGAGGTCGGGAAGTGCTCGTAAGGTACTCTGCTCGGTTCGTAATTTATTGCACACGATATGAGCGGGGACCATACGAGCATCATCGATTTCCATGCAATTGAAAAAATCGCCCGCGAGCTCGTACAAACAGCAAAAATCGCAACGTGTACACCCGCCTTTAACAATTAATAAAGAGCTAATGTCATCTGATCAAGTTCTCTTTGTGTTCTTTGTTATAACACATGCCTTAAACACACAGTTACAGCCAACAAAGAGTAACTGATTTTGAAAAGTCAAGAGTCAAGAGCCCAACCAAAGCAAACACTGACCACCACAATGGTAACATCAAATAAAACAATAAAACATCAACATCTAAACCTCTGTTAATTCTCAATGAGAACTTTTGTAGATCTTTGACAAAAATAAAGTCAGTCTGGTTAGTAATAATTGAATGCTGTTTGTGGAGTTGTTAAATCAGATCTTGAAACTTTTAATTTATTCTCTCACCTTCAGTTGATTTCATCCAAGGCTGTGGCTGAAGTCAGCTGTAGTTTTTGTGTTTCTCTTCCCTTCACTGATTCTGCTTGTTAACAGCAGGTGTTCATCAGTGTAATTCAAAGTCTCAAGTGGACTTTATTAGTAAACTAATGTAGGGAATTGTGAATGAGGGTATAGGATGTGATTTGGGACACAACCTCAGAGTGTTGACTTTGAGCGCTGCTAATTCATTGTGTTGTATGGTATATTACTGATTATTTAAATAAGAGCAAATATCTGTAAAACAACAAGCATTTCATTGTATAATGACAGACCATTACCTGTAAAATTACATTTATTTTTAACAGTGTGGCTGATGTGGCATTGTTATGGCCTGCTTGTGACTCAGATTTGACAAACAGGAACGGTCCGCCCAAGGGCCATGATTCCAAACCACACGGCCCAGATCATCATACCACGTGTGGCAGATGCGGGCCGGCACAAAGTTGCTAACTCAATCAGTCGATGTTGAATATTTCATGTCTGCATATTTATTTGTTGAATAGTCATGTAATAAGCAGGATGATGCACAGTTAGCCAGTCAAAATAGCAAAATAAACTTGATTTAATAACTAATTTAACTAATTTCGCATAGATTTTTGCATTGTCTTACTTGAACAGTGTGTTTGAATTCTGATGAGTCTGATGTCTATATTCTGTATATCCATTCTAATATGTGGAAGTTTTTTTGATCTTGGTCAGGTTGCATGACCTCACTACTTAGGAATTTTGGATCACACACAGTCGGCCAAATATTTTGCTTTAGAATTTCCTGATACAACTTTGAATTCATTGATCCTTGTAAGCTGTCCAGGTCTTGAGGCAGTAAAGCATAGCCCTATTGGATATTGATGTGTAATTGTTTATCTATGCAGATTCACAGCTGCAGATCTATGGAAATTTATGAACAAAGATGTTATGCAGGAAAGAAATGTCTGCTGATCTGCCCCTCTAGGGTTCAGGATTCTTTGTCCTGCTCTTGCACAGATAATTGCAGGATGCCAACTAATTCTGATTAGTGGAAGTTTAAGCAAATCTTCTTCTGTGATCCTTCAGAATTATGAGGAACAGGATTTATACATGACAAGACTGATCAATCAACCACAGCTTGTCAGGTTCTCATACCTATTTTCTTTGACAGTTTAAACTGATGTATGCAGTTTTTTTTTTTTTTTGTTAAAATGAGAATGATTTATTTATTATTATAATGCAGATGAAAACACACATATCATATATCAGTTGACATCCAGATAATTTCAAAGGGTTAATGAACTTTTCACTCATGTTTTTTTACTCAAAGGTTATATTTTGGTCAAGCTAGTGACTCATAATATTGGCAGGCAGTGACTGTCAAGGGAACTGCATGGAAATATGTTCGAGGTCTGAGCTTTAGTACTTTTAAACAACTCCTGTTCAGGGCACCAAAATGTAGCCCCAGTGTAATTAGGAAATAGGAGTTACTTATAAAACACTTATTCTATTATGTCCTGCTGATTTACAATGCCTTTATTTTCTCTGTGTCCTTTGAGCATTCTCTCAACTCTATCAATTCTCCATGCTTTTCCATTTGATATAACAGCACAACATGAAAACGATTACTTATTTATACGGCACCATCATTTCACTACATTCTTGCTTTCCAACTCATTTCCAGCAGCTTTTCATTTCCTCAATGGATTTCAGGCCCCTGAGTTAAGGAGTGTTTTTCATTGCCCTCATTTGAGCTTCTCACACATTATCATGATTGATGGATGGTCTATTTATGATGCCTTTTTTGGTATTTAGCCAATTTAAACTGAGCCAATAAGTAGTGAGTCAATCCAACCTCAATAATGGGTGTAAAAATACCAAATTATATTTAAGTTAAAGTATGATGTTAAACTTTCACATTAAAATCCAAAGTATCTATCCCAAAACACATTAAAAGTTTTTAAAAAGCAGAAAACAAACTTTTTTTTGTCTTAGCTTGTGAGACTGATCACATCAAGAGACAATGGAGGTTTTCTCATTTAACTTTGATGGAAATTGAACAATGAAGTGACATGTTAGTGAGTGAAAGGTTCAGTATAATTTGCATTAATTATGAAATAGAGGTTAGTAAGAGAAATAGTGAATAGTGAGAAATAGTGGCTAATTTACTTCACTATACTATCATTATCAGTTGTCAAGGTCATATGTGTTAAAATGTTTTCAAATACGCTTTTTTAAAATGGTGTATGTATTTAAGTATTTTTAGGGAAAAATGGGAAACACTCTGTAAATTTGCAGCAGAAGCTTTTGCTCTTGCTTGGAACATAGTCTCAGAATGACTCATTCTCCTTTCCCTCCTGAGGGGTATTTGTAATTCTCTGAGTGTAATTTAACATCAACCTCAGCTCTTGTCACATCATTCATAGTTTACTTTTACTGTCACATTACAACTCTCCCAATTTCCTCTGAGTGCTGAAATCATACCATCAATGATGTGAATGTGACCTCCCTCACTCTCTTAAGTTTATATACAGCAGGTTTTTAGGGTGCACAACACATTAAAAAGGAGAATCCATCACATGAGCCATCAAAGAGCAGCTGTATTCTCTGCCATACTTTTAGCTATACAGCCTCCCCTGGTCATGACTGCCAAAGACTTGTCTAGACTGTGACTAAGGACATTTATAGAAATTTTTATGAACGGATTTTAAGGCACAGGACAAGTGCATGTAGAGACTGAGAACATGCATAAACTCCTCTCTCTGTCTCTCTGATGTTAGTATTCCCCCTAACCATATATTGGAGGACCGTTTCTAAAGAGCTTTTGATGAAACAGATTTTTCAGTAAATCCACCAGAAAACACAAGTCTGATTACTTTCGCTTTCATTATTCCTATCAAAAGTACTTCAGATAAGCATGACTGTGATGGCTTTATTTTGGGTTTGAAGTTGGTATCTAACCATGTAACAATCAGTCTGAAATTTCTGGGGCTTTCAACTAATATGCAGACTGCAGAGGTAATGTAATTATTAAATGTAGCAGCGAGCTCCTCTCTATGTGAAAACATGGTAAAGTTCAGTTCACGACACTCTATACACTTCTATACACTTCTATAGATAGATGCCAGGCTTTATATAAAAGGACCTTTTAGGGGTTCCCATCAAAGGATTATTTTATGGATTTAGTTTTAATTAATTTTGTTTTAATAATTTTTTTTATTTTGATTACATTTCAGGGATTAAACAGCTTGTAAACATAGTTTATCATTAGAAAAAACTGAAATAACCTGTTAAAAGTGTTGAAAGTTGAACGGATCAAGTGCCACAACACACTTAGCCAATCAGCAGTAGGGGGCTTGTCCACTCATGATAGGGGAAGAGAGAGAGCGAGCAAGAGGGAGATTTGAAGAAAGACTGTTGAAAGAGAGATGGCTGAGAGACATTACAAAAGAATAGGTCAGAGGAATATCTCTGGCAAAAGAAAGGTTGATCAGGCAAGAGCTTTAAGACCGGCGTTAATATTAGAAAAGCTTTCCAGCGCTGGAGAGACCCAAGGGGGAGGCCTGAAAATGGATGCCAAGGTTGCATTGTTTCTGCTCGATACGTGAGTAACATTAGTTTTGCTATAATTCAATGTATTGCTATAGTGACAGAACAGTTTTGAGTGTCATTGTTTGTCTGGAGCTGGTGTGCTGCTGGTGACTATAAACTCTTGCTTTTTGTGTACTGTATATGTAAATTTTTTGTTCTTCCTTGTTGTTCGTTCATCATCTTCACTTTATTTCTTCGCAAAGCATTATTTTGCTTCACTTCAGCTATGGTAAAGAAACATCCACTCTTGCATCTTGCATCCACTCGTACATTTTGGGGGTGGAGTAATGAAGGGAGGGGTGTGTTTGGGTTGAAAACATATATCAACAGTGTTTCTCAAATCACTTACTGCACCTTTAAACATGAAAGTATTGTGAAATCATATAAGACATTTCTCATTATTTATAACCTTTTCTGCATAAAGAGTCAAGAGTAAAGGACCCTAGGTTTCTATATGGAACTCCATTTTAGCGCCTTCACCATGGGTCTTCCTCTTTATCTGGTTGATAAATCTGTTGGCAAAGACTGAGCTACAATTTCTCATGTATATCTAACACTGATGAGATTTGAATATATGCAACAAATGCACAACGATTTCAGAAGACCTGTTTCTACTTATAGTTAAATGGTTGGACCGGGTAGGAGTTTTGAATTCTGAAAGTTAGAGTATGTTAACAGTAGCCTACATCAAACATCTTCAAAAGAACAAGGAAAATACGGTTTTCCATGATATGACCGATTTAACGTGTCAGCCTGAGAGCAATACATTCTGCTAGTGTGCATGTATATGCTTTCAGGATAAAAGGCAATTGTTCTCAGCTCCAAATGAATATGGGCCCTATTTAACATTCCATGTGCTCCGGACAACATGCAATGAATTCCTACTGGGAAATCTAAACAAATGAGACAGCCTGTGTAAGCATTTGGATATAAAATTAATTTGATATGGTTTTACTTAAACATTACGAACGTTCTGAAATGCAGATGTTGAAGTTATTTAGCATTAGATTTGTTTATATGATAGAACTGTTGATACTTGTAATATTTAGCAGATATAGGCTTCAGAAGTCATTACCTTATGGACTAAATAGCCAAAACCATTTGTATTGTAATAATTTGTTTTATTTTCAACAAATATCCAAAAATCCTTTTTGCACAAAAGATAAATACATAAAATTTAAATAACAAAAAAAAAATGCATACATTTTTTTTTAAAAGAAGTCTCTTATGCTCACAAAGGCTGCATTTATTTGATCAAAAAACATAGTAAAAACAGTAATGTTGTAAAATATTACTACAATTTAAAAGAACTCTTTTCTGTTTTAATACATTTTAAAATGTAATTTATTGCTGTGATGGCAAAGCTAGCAGCCATTCTTCCAGTCTTCAGTGTCACATGATCCTTCAGAAATCATTCTAATATGAGGATTTGGTGCTCAAGAAACAGATACCAGTACCATTCAAATGTTTGGGGTAAGTATGTTTTTTTTTTATTATTTTTTTTTTAAAGAAATTAGTATTTGCTGAATATAGTATATATTCAGCAATGATGCATTAAACTGACCAAAAGTGACAGTAAATACATTTACAATGTTACAAAAGATTTCTATATCAAATGTTGTTCTTTTGAACTTTCTATTCATCAGAGAATCCTGAAAATAATGTATCACAGTTTTTCTGTTGGCTTAACTTTATTGTGTTATTTTGTTGTGTTGTGCACCCTTGCACAACTATAGCAGAGCACATATCCTAACATAGATTCTAGCACCTCATCACTATCACCCGCCACTCAACTAGTTGCTATGGCTATAATCAGCTGTATATGCCATGCACTTTTGCTTTCTATAAAGGTATCTTTACTTTGACTCCAGTATGACTGGGTTCTTTATACACCACAAGCCATTACTGTTAAGGCATGCTTTCTCAAATGAATAATGGCACAAGACCAATGCATGAGTATTGCTTTTCCATGTTCCTGATGGTACTCCAATTGGTGCTGTTTTAAGTCAGCTTATTTTCTCCTGTCAGCCTAAACATTTTTGATTGTACATGGCATGCACATCCTCAGCAACTCTTTTCCAACACGGAGTGACAATTTGTTTTGCTTTTGTCCAATGTTTATTGGATACGTCTTCATGTCCTCAGGGGTGGAATGGCACATGCCATGAGGGACAAGAGGTTGCTGTTTGGTAAGGATTACATGTATTCCAAAATTAAATAAATAAAAATGTATTTCCAATTATCCACAGTATGTGATCTTGAAGACTCACAAGAACCTTTATGTTCTCTATCCTTAAGTATTATATCTGTTGGGTTCCTCTTGTTTTAATGAAAAAGCACCTAACCAACGACAATATCAGGATCTACAAAGCACAAACCAATCACATAAAATCTCATTTCTTTATAGTCTAGGATCATCTCAAGAACAGACCTTTGTTTCACCATGATAGAGTTGGGGGGACTTTGATACTTTGGCGGGAAAGTCCTATGATGATATAAGGAAGGATATTCTAGGATAACCGGATCTCCATCCAGTTTCAATTTAAAGAGAATAAGATAGGAAAAGCTCCTTAATCCTTGTAGCATAATGAAGCCCCGACACAAAAGCAGTGAGGCTTTGTGAGGTCTCTTCTGCCTTCCTCTCCATTATTGAAGTGCATTTAATACTCTCTAGAGTCAGTATCATTAAATAGTAATGGCCTGTTGCCCATCTCCTCACTCGTTTATAGGCTAATCCAAAAATAGTATGACCAAAATATGGAACAAAGACAGACATTTGATATTGTTTTTACTTCTTGAAAAGACCAAATTAACTATGTATAGGGCAACACTTTTTAAGTCATGTAATTTGCTAAAACTAAATTATGTAAAATGATCCTCTGTGTCACTGATCTCTGATCTTTTGTATTGGGACTCGGCTGCAAGGAAGCAGAAGTAGCGTGTGGTGGACTTCTGAAATGAGGAAGAAAAGTCTCTTGGGTTTGTTTTTTGGGGTAAGTGTAAATTCATGTTTCATTATATATTTTTGTATGCTTATATTAGCATGCTATGTAATAAAGTCGGCATAAAATGTAAGCTGTGATAGTCTTTTCTTCCCTATTTTGACATATATATTGGTATAACGGCTTCTCGAACAAGAGAAATTGTAGGGCAAGACATGATTTTGTCCACTGGGTGTAGTTTGCTATTGGTGTGATGTCATGTGAGTGACAGTTTGTCCCGCCCTCATGCCAGTAAACACATCATCAGAGAAGAGATGTCACTGCAAGAGGGTGGGAACATTATTTTGATTTCAAGGGTTAGTTCACCCAAAAATCAGTGGTTCGGAGCGCGTATAAAACTGCCAAAGTCACGCCCCACCAATGTAGTCACATGAACTGTTTTAAATACGTCTTTAGCTTTCTGGGCATTGAAAGTGTTAATTGTCTTGCTTGCAATGCAGGCCTCACTGAACCATCGGATTTTATCAAAAATATCTTAATTTGTGTTCCGAAGATGAACAAAGGTCTTACGGGTGTGGTAAGACATGAGGGTGAGTAATTAATGACAGAATTTTCATTTTTGGGTGAACTAACCCTTTAAGATTACAAAGGCACATGAATTATCTAAATAAATAAATAATTTATAATAGATACTGCAATATTCCATAAAATAAGTATGGTCAATTTTGATTTCATGGTGACTTTTAGTTTATGCATTTTTTTTTGTTGTTTTTAAATGCTTCAGTACAAAAACAAAAATATTTGGTCATCTTTAATTTGTCACCACCAGCTGTTGTTCGGCTATTATTATAAATAGTCACCTTCTTTTCGGACCATTAGTCATCACATCCTCTGTAAAAACAGCAGGTGTAATTAAGGCCACAGGCACGGAGGTGCAGCTTTAATCTACCCGAGCTGAGTGCTTGCTAAAAACCGTCTCACTCACAGATCATTTCATGTTTCAAGTCATTTCAAGTTCATTTACTTTCCCAAAGTGCTGTCGCTTTCGGAAAAGTGATTTACACATTATTTAATGTCATGTTTATTTATTTGTTTGATTTCCTTTTCATACTGTTATTATTTTCTCATCTAAATTGTTTTGTGGAGGCAAGCTTTTCTTTCCTCCTTGGACAAAACAGCCCTGGAAAACAGGTGTCGGTTTTCTCCTTCAATTACATGAGCCATCTATAGTGTAAAGCACAAGAACATTTTATAAAATGGTTAATTCTTCGTTTTACAAGAAGGTGAAGTAAGACCAGCATTTCCTTATAAAAGCTGAAATCATTAGGTTATGTATGCAATACATCGTTCAGGTTATTTTTGCTCATAAACATGAAACACAATTTGCTTTGAGAGAATAAGATGAACAAACATGTTCTCACTGAACCTGAGAGAATACTTCCATTTACCCAAGCGTGACTCAGTGTCTTTGAAATGTAAATAGATGACAACAATAGGCCTAATTAGTCAGTGTCTGCAGCTCCTTAGTTTTTTCTGACCTCACCCAGACTGACAACAAAACCTCTGAAGCTTTACACACATATGCTCAGCTTTACATCATATGCAATCAGCTCCATCATCATTCAGACCTTTCAACCTAACACCTCTTGTGTGCTGCATGAGCTGAACGACAAACTTGTGTTTCATATAATGCCAAGCATCTCTCACATTTATTGAGCACTTTGCGTACTTGTTTCCATTATATTTTTCGGCTCATGTTTACCATTTTCGAATGTTTACACTTTTATTCTCTGAAGGCTAAGAGAGTGTTTCCAGGAGCTGCACACAGAGTTTTACCATGATTGGACTGGAATACACAAGTCTGTTTGATCGCTATATTTTTTGTCAAATAATTTTGAATAATGACCACTAAACTATACTGACTATTGTCCCTGGCAACAATGTGTCATGTAGCACTCCGTGCCTTAATCAAATACTTTTAACTCAAACCAACATTTCATGTCCATATATTTATTTGATTTTTAAAAAGCTGTGTTATAACGTACATTCAGACATCATTATCACAAAAAAGACCCCAACAGGGTTTTGTATGAACCCTGAAGAAGTTTATTTTCCGATAATGGCCAGATGACCATACATTTTCCGCTTAGCTAGTTAGAAAACAAATAAATCCCTTGCTTATTTGTCTCTAAAGCATGGTCAACTGCAGGGTTAGGCAAAATTCAGAATTTAAGCATTAAAGGTTTAATGTGTAAATTTGAGGAGGATCTATTGACAGAAATGTAATATAATATACATAACTATGTTTTCAGTGGTGTATAAAGACCATACATTATGAACTGTTATGTTTTTATTACCTTAGAATGAGCCATTTCTATCTACATACACCGCGGTTCCCCTAACAAGTCATCATTTTGCACTGACAGTAGCCCTAAAAGGACAAACTGCTCTACAAAATGCATTTGCTTGACTGGCTACTCTCTTCTGTCTCAGAACATCTTTGTCCTGTGCTGGCCACCGTAGCTTCTCTATATTGCAATTCGAAACCTCACCGCTAGATGCCACTAACATTTTAGGAGGATCTATTGACAGTGTAATTTTACAAAAAATGAAAGTGTAAAAAAGTTTACTGAAAAGCAGATAGGCCTACTAGTACTGTACTAAACATTTTTTTATACCAAATATATATTTTACAAAATAATTTTGACTCTAAAAATGCTTTAAAATCAAAGCCATATGTCTAATCAAGTTGTGTTCCAAATTTGAAGTTGATATCTCAAAAATTTAAGTACCCATGAGATTTTGTTTAGCCGCTGTATCAAAAAATTTACACAATGCACCTTTAAGAATTAGAAAAACTCTAATAAATTACCAATAATTATTTCATAAAATTTTACAAATTATGTCTACTTGTTTCCTTATATGGAGAATACATTTTTGCCTGTTTAATTTTGCACCTGTACTGTAGCCCAGTGTCTGCTTTCTCTCAATCACTCCCTCGTCTCCCATTGGTCAGTTCGAAAGACAGTTTCGCCCCAAACTCATGCCATTGGTCGAGTCACTGGCTGTCGGGATGCTCAAAAGTCAAACCAGAATTATAATGTTTTGATAGCGTTCACAGAAGTGTTTAAATTTAGTTTCTCTGCTTTTCAGTGGCTGAATTCGGAACAGTGAATTGAAGTGAATTGAAGTGACATGTGGCCAAGTATGGTGACCCATACTCGGAATTTGTGCTCTGCATTTAACCCATCCAAGTGCGCACACACACAGCAGTGAACACACACCCGGAGCAGTGGGCAGCCATTGCTGCGGTGCCCGGGGAGCAGTTGGGGGTACGGTGCCTTGCTCAAGGGTCTCACCTCAGTCGTGGTATTGAGGGTGGGGAGAGCGCTGGACATTCACTCCCCTCACCGACAATCCCTGCGGGACCTGAGACTCGAACCCATGACCTTTGGGTTACAAGTCCGACTCTCTATCCATTAGGCCACGACTGCCCCAACAGCAACTAGAATCCTACTAGTTGAACAGCATACTAGAATCCTAATTTTGTAATATTTGCAATATTTTTATATTGTTGAAATAATAACAGTAGTATGCTGTTCCGAAATTAGCAGATTTTTAAACATCATGTCAAGCCCCTTAACTGTCACCCTCTTTTTTGAGCGTACATGTGAAATTGCACCATCCAAACTTAAATGGTAGTAATTCATGAATGCTTTGGAATACAGACCTAAGGTTGGTCACTTTTTAAATCACGGCACTCATCAGATTATTGCTGAACTTCAAAAAATGAAAGTGTAAAAAAGTTTACTGAAAAGCAGATACTAGTACTGTACTAAAAAAATTTTTTTTATACCAAATATATATTTTACAAAATAATTTTGACTCTAAAAATGCCAAATCAAAGCCATATGTCTAATCAAGTTGTGTTCCAAATTTGAAGTCGATATCTCAAAAATTGAAGTTCCCATGAGATTTTGTTTCGCCGCTGTATCAAAAATAGCCACCGGGTGTCACCCACAGTCAGTTGAATTTTTTTTCTCCTGTCACAAATTAACAGCAATATGCATTTTGTCGAGATTAGAAAAAGTTTTGATTGTGTAAATTTTGTAATATGAAACATGGCACCGCCCACTAGGGGGGAGGAGCCCGCTAAAAGTAATTGAAATACTGTTTCCAACATCCTATTTCAGTATGGTTCACTGAGGGTCTAAGCTAGCGGGATGCTGACAGTTAAAGGGTTAAAAGATATGTAACTTTTAAAAATGTGACCCTGCATTCTTTCCATTCTGTTGACGGACCTTACAGAACTTTAAAGGGGTATTCGACAAGTGTTTTTCATTCTGTGATGTGCCGTAAAGCATTTTGTATTTTATAATGTCTCTTTTTTTTCTGTAGGCTTCAACTTTGTTCTTTATTTATTTATTTTAACTATAACGTAATGAAAAGAAACCACTATTGTTTTCACCTTGTATTCTCTCTCCAACTCTTTCATCTTCTCTCACACCATCCATTGTCCTTGTGTCACACTTGACAATCAATTTGTGTTTGCTTTAGTCAAAATTAAACATTATTATCAAGATGAATCGGAAATGTCCTCTTTCCTGCATTTGTCCATCAGGAGTTTATTCGGCCACATCCCTCATTATACAACCAGGAACAATTGTACAGCCAGACTTTGATCTTTAATTTGAATGTTTATAATGGGATTGTTGACACTAAATACAATTAGCATGTTGACATATGTGACAGTATAACATGCTATAATCCATCTAAAACTATTTCAAGTTTTAAAAAAAATGACTATGCATTTATGAGCTCATATTATTTGAAAGACTAAAATAAAATATTTATAAAAAATAATGTTATGCATGAAGACAAAAAGGGATTTAAAATTGTGAATTACGATATAGGTGTTAATCTGATTACTGTTTGACGTCCCATAATTATTTTTATTATTAAATAAGTTTTAGGCAATTTTAAATAATAATATAATAAAGAAACAAGCCATGTAACTTTTTTCATTATTGTTCAGGATTGCCGTTAGATTTGAATATGTCTGTTTAATTTGGTTTATATATACGATCAAGAAATTAAATAACACATTTAAGGTTTCACTGACATTATCATTCAGCCTCATGATTAACAGTAAAACTGACTACAAGTGCACCATTCACCACCTCTTTTCTGTAGCTCCTTTCAGCATCTACTTTCCTCTGCAACAGAGCTGCCTTTCAGTCCTTTTTCCACCTTCTCTGACAAATAAATACAATCATCATCATGATTACTGTGTGACGTATGTACTCTCTCTGACAACCAAATAAGTAAATAAAAACACACAAATGAAACGGGCTTGTTAAAATCATTAGCGTGAGAAGCCCAGCAGTCCATATAAAATTAACAAGACAGTTACACAGCGCTGCGCAGCGATTTCATTTCCTCAGCTGCCAGTCTGTTTGCCTCGGCTGGTAAGTAACATAACATTACACTCTGTTTAAGATGCATCCTTTGATCCGAGAGCCTTTGTTTGTGCTTTTCTCTGTATCTTTGTGTTTGCTTGAGTGGTGCAGCACAGGATCTGCAGTTATCTGTCAATTTATGTTTTCCTAGATATTCATCTGTCATCCTTTTCTACTCCTCCCAGGCTTTTGTTGCTTTTCTCTGTCTGTATATCGAGGCAGGCTGGACAGAAATGAGAAAGCTTTAGTTCAAAGCGAGGTTTAAAGCGGATAAAGAGGCATTGCCGTCCTTGATCTGTGTTCTTTTTGCCTTCTGACCCCCACTGAGTTAATGACTGCAATCAGGACGGCCCTCCGCTGAGCAGCAGAGCATTTGCACACATTATGTATGCCTGCACACGTGAATTCACACACACCTACTAACACATATACCAAGCCATATCCATGCATGGTTACGTAAACTCGGGACATGATCTACGCTATTAGGCTGTGACGTATGATAAGGATCTTTTAATGGTTCTCTGCAGTAGTGGACATACAGAAATTATTTGTGGCTCCAGCATCTTTTCTGATATTCAAGGGAAAGTTCACCCAAAATTAAAATTCTGTCATCATTTATGCACTCTGTCATTCCAAATGACATTTTTTCTTCTTTGAAATATTATATGTGTACTTTTTTTCACCATACAATGAAAGTCAAAGTGGTCTGATGTTGTTTTGGACCCCATTGTTTTTCATAGAATGGACAAAAACAGCTGAAACTTTCTAGATGAATTTATAAACCGATATTATAGTAAATATTAGTAAATATAATTAGTATATTTATAAATCTGTGAGTCATTATACCATACACGTTTTTTTTTTAATCCATTAAAAAAAAGTCAAAGGGTCTAACATTGTTTTGGACCCTACTGTTCTTGAACAAAAACGCATTCTTGAAACAAAACACAGATTTAAAATATGTTTAAAATGCACCTGAGAACACCCCCCTTTAGCTTAAAGCATAATCAGATAAAGCTGAATAATTATTAATGAACATACAGAACAACTTATACAAACACTCTCACAATTTATACAGTGGTTGCAAACATATACAATGATTTGTTACCCGATGAAATCATCACATTTTTGTATGATTTACTTGTGTGGCAAATATTGCATGCTAAAGTAGTTAATGCATTATATATACAGTTAAATGCATTAGTTTGACTTTCCTTTAATTACTGGGTTACTTGCTCTGGTCTGTAGTCTTGTTCTGTTTTCCTTCTGTTTACTTTTACCAGCCCCAAGACAGATTCCTAAAATTTTAGTGTTATTATTATTTTAGTGTTTATGTATACTGGACAAAAAAGAAAAATTACTAACTGAATGAATGGAGCTTTTGAGAGAAAACACTTTTTTGGTGTGAAAAGGTAGAACAGGTGAGGGTAAAGTTATATGTTTTATATATATATGTATATGTGTGTATATATATTTGAGAACTAGTTTATATCATATCTTTCTGACTTGCATCAATTGACATGCACCATTTCTAACGTTAAAACAATGTGGTTCAGACTCAGATCTGTCAATAAGGTCTTTTGTCTAAACTTGTTGATCCAGTGCCCCTTTCATCTCACCAGAAAGCCCAGGAGAAATTGACTTAAATGAACTAGTATTTCATGTCTTTTCACACGAGACCTCACATTGATTTTACTGCTTGTCAGTTTAACGTTGTCTCCTTGCATTCCCCTTGTAAAGCCTCCAGAGCCTCCACACAAAAGCCTCACATTCTTTACCTCTCCTGCTCCTTTGCGAGAGGTCTGAAAATCATTGGATTATGGAGCAGGAGCCTCCATCTGAGACCAGGTGTTGACTCGGAGTAACCATGGTCAACAGAGTCACACGCAAATGACCACATATGTTTTCAACATTGGACCACTTTGACTTTTATTGTATTTACAATAAAGTGTATAAAAATGCTAATTATCAAGCTGTTTTTAAAAAAGTGTGGAATCTGTTCTTTCTGGCAGAAATGCGATAAAACTTCACGCCTGATCTTGTGAGGGACTGGTCATTAAATTTTGGGTCTTTCAGCACTTCTATTAAAAGGAAGTCTGCCGAAGACACACATACGCATGCGTTGCCAGACAAATGCTCTGTTAGACAAAAACAGCTGTCATTTTAATTTCTGGCCACAGAAGAAGGTCTGAATCTATAGAAAGCCATACGAGGTCAGTGAAATGTGGAACTGCTTCGATCTGGCCCTCGTTCCTGTCCAACTGGGCCCTGGAAACGTTCCCTTCAATAAATCCACTGATAATGGGAAATGACTGCAGCCTGCTCCATGTCTGCTATAGATTTGTGCTGCAAATGCATTCTGCCTCCGAGATATTTGTCCAAATCCACTACAGTACAATGGGAGAGGCCCGAGAGATAGCATGTAGTTGAGTATGATGTGTTCAGGAGAAGTCTTGTGCAGTACTTGGAGTCCCTGACCACTTTGGACATATTTCTCTTGTTTTATAATAAGCCATCATGCAGATACTATTATGTCAAATTTTTTCCTCTTTCAGGCATGAATTGTGGCTCTTTTCAGATTGTAACTAGATTGATGTTTTGTCATTCAAAGAGGAAGCTTATTTAGATAAGCTAAAACACTTTTTGTTTCAACATCTATACATCAATGTATTTTTTGCACTGTCATAATATTCAAATTTTCGTCTGTTACAAATGAAAGCAGTTTATATAGTCTGTCCAAAAATGTATATTATTTGTAAATTATAATGTTAAGTACAAATGAATACCCCATAACACCAGTAAAAAACTCAGTTTTGTGCATGAACTCAAATTATTGTGGTGCCACTTTGTGCTTCTTCCATTTACCCAGTTTTCCAGTAGTTTTTCTAGTACTTATTGGACCAA
>RJVU01036174.1:921754-979501 GCA_003731715.1 Anabarilius grahami | reverse complement strand
ATATTTTAAATATTTAACTTAACTGTTTAATAATGGTTTTCTACTTTTATTTAAAATTATGTGACGGGGACAGCTGAATTTAAAGCAGCCATTACTTCAGTCTTCAGTGTCACATGATCCTTCAGAAATCATTCTAATATGCTGATTTGGTGTTCAAGAATTCTTATTAATTCTATAAACATTTCTTATTATTAACAAAGTTAAAATAGTTGTGCTGCTTAATATTTTTGTAGAAACCGTGATACATTTTTTCAGGATTCTTTGATGAACATAAAGTTCTAAATAACTAAATTGTTTTTTTTTAAATCATAATTTGTTTTGATTACCGTGAAGTACAAACTCTCAGTGTCCGGAAGGCTGGCTCTGCGCTTCAGCTGATAGGTCTTACTGGCTGATATATCACTGTTTCCCTCTGGTGATGACGGGCTGCTGGGAAAGTCTGGGGTGGATCCAAAGGTGTCCTCAACAATCCCATCCAGCATGGAAGACTGAGCTGACAGCACTAATTTGCTGGACTGCAATAATTTTTATGGTCAGATGAACCAGACTTATAAAGAGTACTCATAAATACAGTATTTATTCATCCAAATATCACTACATCTATCCTGTCATTTGACTGTAGTGCTACATAATAATGATTTGTGTGATTCTGAGGGGTTTGTGTACCTCCTCAACCTCCATGGTGACTGAAGACAGCCGAGACTGCAGCTGCTGGAAGCGAGTCACCAGCTCGCTCATCATCTCACACTTTGCTGACACCTCAACCGCCTGGAAGAGGACACATACATAAGCAACTGCACATTTTTCTACTTACACAGACACATTTTATCACACATTACCTGGTCGCCTTCATAGGGTTGGTACTGAAAGCGCAGGGGCAGGCAAAAGGCTGAGATGTTGGCCTGCATGAGAGTGTCTCTGTCCTGGCTCTGGCTCAGCTCTGAGACAGTTGTGTCCAGCTGCTGCAACACAGAGCTCAAATTCTGCTGGCCCCATTGCCGACTGGTCAGGTAAAAACGGAACACCTTGGATATGGACTGGTGGTAACCCAGATCACAGCACTAAGAGGGCATGCAATGAGAGGTTGAGTTATACCTGCTCAGTACACAAACCTGATCATACAGAGGTAATATAAAGAAACTCACATCTATGAGAGTGGAGAGATCCTGAAGGTAGTATTTGTTCATGCATGCATTTGCTGCAGCCAAGTTGAGCAGGTAGTCATTGCGTGCTTTTGTGCACTTAAGCTGAATCTCTTGAACTTTACTTTGCCTCTATGCACACATAAAGGTGAAATGTAACCTCAGATGTTACTGGAACAATCATTTATCCACACATATTCAGTAAGTTGCACTTCTTAACCACAACAACCAAACACTCTGCTTTACAATCTGCCACCATCACATGCAGAGAACTCTTGCCCACATCACTGCACAGAGGAGGATGCTGCCCATGTGCATGTAGGCAAAACACTGTAATATTCTATTGCTCCTTTGAGTTTGTACTACATTCAATACAAGTTAAGCTCAAGTTAACAGCATGTGGCATTATGCTAATTAACACAATAAATAATTCAACTCAAGCCTAATTTTCTTTAAGGTCACACTGAAATCAAAATGGACAATTCTTGTTTATTTTTTTAATAAAATATTGCAATATTACTATAAATGATTTATCAGTGAACATAATTTTTTTTTTTAATCCATGCGCTCTCATAATCTTTAATCAAAATAACTTACCCTCCCTCTTGTAACGACATCTCTTTTCAGATGATGTGTTTACTGGCGCGAGGGCGGGACAACCTGTCACTCACATGACGTCACACCAATAGCAAACCACAACAATCCAATCAATTTCCAATGGACAAAATCATGTCCCGTTCTACAGTTTTTCTTGTTCAAGAAGCCATTTCACTCAGATAGGCCTATACATCACAATATGGATGAAAATACTATCACAACTTGTGTTTTATATTAAAAAACACTTACTTAAAATGGAAGTATACTTGTAAGAGGGACATTAAATTTGAAATGTACATATTTTAATTTTATAAAAACATTAACATTAATTCTTCTGTTAAAACTTGTGCATTATTTGAGCTGAAAAGTTATTCTCCTCATGTGTATGATTGGTTTAGGCATTATGTTATGATGTCAAAAAGGTTGTTGAACATATTTACACAGAAAAGATTAGTAATACGGCAGTGGTTCTCTTTTTAGGTCATGTGCGATACTCTGTATGTAAGTGATTTTGTCTCAATAAAATTTTGTTAACTGGCATTTAGTTTACATGTTGGTGCAATACAAATTGGCCCCATTCACTTCCATGATAAGTACTTCACTGTAACCCAGAATTATAATTTTTTTGGTAATCAACATTATGCCACAAGTGCTGTCAATTGAGCTATTGAACCTTAAATATATCTTTAATTAAAACCACTTCATTCACAACCATTTCATATTTTGGTATTAAAAAGGAAGATATACTTTCTCTATTTGTCGTTCAATCTTTTTAGAAGCACATTGTTTTTGCTTATCCTCCAGTCTGACTGCCTCCTTTAGTTTGCCTTCTGCGGACAGGAACTCAGTATAGTACTGGTAATATGTCTTCAAGGCCTGATTTCAACAAACATAGGAATGAGATTTGCAATCCGTTAACAGGATGTTTACAATCTTGGCTTGATGATAGGAATGAGTGGTTAAACTCACTGTATGGAGTTCTGCGGTGACCTTCAGAAGTCCATCCTGTAACTGGGTGCAAATGTCTCTGCTCTGAAAAATAGAAATAAAGACAAAAGAGACAGGTAAGTGATTGTTTTAGTAACAGTGTATTACATTAGGTGAGAGGACTGTGGCTTTGCCAATGCTGTTGTGTTCCTGTGAACTGTCTGCAAAGTGTCTGTGCAAAGGAAGCCACATGTACTGTATTTACGGGGCATGCATGCTTCTTCAAGTGTAGTAATGTGGGGGTGTCTGCAAAAGTGGAAGGATGTGAAAATGTGTGTGTGTGTACCCTTTTGGCTAGGCGTTGGGCATGCTCAGCACAGTGTGAAAGCTGTTGAGGCAGAGTGTTGCTGTAGCTGTCACTCAAGAAACTGTGATCTCTGCTCTCCTGACGTGTTTGTGTCAACAACACCTGCCAGCAGCTAACCACTGACTGATGGCTGGGCTCCTTCCTGAGGGCGATAGGAACAAAGAGCTATCAAGGTTCCTGATACACAGCAATGTATGTTTGTATATCAGTTTAGAATCATTTACCATTAAAAATTTGAGGTCAGTAAGTTTTTTTTTTTTAATGAAATTAATATTTTTAATCAGCAAGGATCTATCTTTCTTTAAAATAAATTGCCCTTACAAGGGTGGCATAAGTGTATGTGTACTGTACACACAGAATTCATTCATAGGTTGATAAGAATTGTATGTATTAATGGTGATCTGTTCTTTGTGTATCCTCACTTCCTGGTTCTAGAGGAGAACCTGTCACACAGCTTGTCCAGCGAGCGGGCGTACTCTCCCTCGATCTCCCCTCGTCTGCGCAAGTAATCAATCAGATCTTGAAACACCTGAGTCTTCTGCTCAACTTGACCGTCAAATATCCTCAACTGCTCCGCCAGCTGCAAACGCACCTCTAGAGAAGAGAAAGAGAGAGCAATTATATTTCTATAGTTCCTCTTTGTTAATCTGTTTTATTTTACATGTCAAATAACAATTAAATAGAACATGCTGGCTTCACAAAGATAGGAGGCAATAAGGATTGGTTATCTTTGTAAAAATCTGTCTTGTGATGGTGGAAGTGCTTGCAAAATTGCAGCAGAATCTTATCAGCAGATTTCATCTCATTGGAGAGCAATTAGTTGGATTCCACTTTCTATTCCTAAGAGTGCTTATTGGGTTTTCAGTGTTTGAACATCCATTACCTTTCATCTGTGTGTCATAGTCCGCCGTCACCACTTTGTCCCTCCACAGTTTGACGTGGGATGACATTGTAGTTCCAACTGGGTGAAATTCTGTTTTGAACATGTCATATAGAAGCAAGTTTTACTTGAAAATACTTGAAAAATATTTTCATTGGCAATGTATGCTTTTAGTTCAGTCATGACAACTCTCAGGACAGTTTGTAAAACATTTTATTAATGTAAATGGAATGTATATAGGTTTGGTCTTCTTAGCTGTCTAGATCTGCTACCCTGCTGCTGGAGCTATGGCTACTGCTAAATGCTCGGAATGTAAAATTAATGGAAACATGCTGCTGCTGCTAGAGATAGGGAGACCCCTATAGCAGATCTAGGCAGGTGGTGCTGGGGAGGCGGAGGGCTGGAATAAGCATTTGCATAGCGCAGAGATTCATTTGGATGTGTTGTGGTTATACAAATGGTAATGGATACATTAAACGATTGGCTAAGAATGTTACATTGAACGAACCAATCAGAATGCGAATAGAGTTTATTTTTACATTTTGACTTGTACAATATTACATCTGTACAACCCAAAGAAATGAAGAATATGTACACTGACATTTAATGTGGACATAAAGGCATAATTAATATTCTACTTTAATCCATTTAAGCTCCAAGATCAATCACAAGATCAAATCCATCCATACTCAAATTTATTTGGCTTTAAGACCATTTGGACTATGATATTCACTCAACTTAAATTGTCCACCTACTTGTACAATACCACAAGTAAGACAATCAACCATTGTCTACAATAAGTATAAAGAAGAATCATATTAATTCACAATAAGATTCTCAGCATTTAACATCATAGTAAAATGATTTAAACAAACAAATTGATATCTATATACCTATATACAGTACTTTATAAAGTATATATAAACTCCAGAGTAATTTCTGCATTAAGACACTGCACTCATTCATGCCTGTCAGCTCATTGTAATCTCTAGCACAAGAGTGTCCTGATTCAGCCTGTGACAGCGGTCACTGACATGCAATGACCTACAGTACAGTGGATGTACAGTGTACTGTTCAGTTTAAGTGAACAAATTTAACTTCTAGGGTGTCAAAAGGGGAAGGTAGCACACTTCCTGTGTTTAAAGCAAACAAGGCAGTACACTCTCACCATGAGTCATGACAACAGACCACCCCTCAGACTCTCTCCTATCATTCTTCACAGAAACTTCCCCATTTACATCTCATGAAAGTAGTTTTTTTTTTATTTTATTTTTTTTACCGTTTTAAAGATTTTGAGGGAGTTACTTTTTAGAAATAAAACTGTTTGTAATATGTGTGTAAAAATATTTTTTAATATGCATTGCAAAAATTATAGTTATACATTTTTAACCAAACGTAATGTATGATAAAAAAAATACCAAATAACACATGCAAAATACCAACTACAAAAGCACAATCAAATCTTAAAGAAGAAAAAGCATGTGCAATATCATTTTATTTTTTAAGAAAAACCACAACACTTACCTTAGTAATACCTGCTGGTATTCACATTAGCATTCTGAATATATCCTCTTAAACAACTTCCACGATGTTATATTATCATTTGTCCAAACCAAAGCACTGAAAAACTCGTATTCCCTTGCACATAAGTGAGATACAGAGAAATACAAGACAGTTCTCCTCTTTCCTCACTCGGTCATGCTGACAGTGAGTGTGCTGAACGCGGAGTAAAACCTCACCTTATTGGCCCCTCCTCCCTCACTGTGTCTTCTCACTTTCACAAACACTATCTTTTCACTTTGGATTCAAGCTATTTTTTACTGCATTTGACAGGCTTTATTTGGGGTGGCACGGTACAGTTAAAGCTATTTATGCCTGCCTGTTTGGACATCTTAAAGACTAATGTCATTTTGAAAGTAAGCTGCAGTTTCCAAGATCTGCCCACACAGGTTGATAACAGCAACTGTGGTCGGTAAGACAAACATAAAAAGCTGAAAACTATTTGATTCTGATGCCTCTAAGTGGCAACTATGAGCATAAAACAAGCATTATGACCTTTCAGTTTTCCTCCTACAGAAGGAGAAGCAGCTTGGATGGATCAGATTGCACACGTCCTTTTTGTTCCCTCGTGCAGATGGATTGTTCCTATTTATTGAATCTATCCAAAGGTGTAGAGCACAAAAGGAAATAAAAACAGGTATGTTCTGTTTTTGCAACAGATGGAGCCTATTACCAACCAAGTTAATAAGACAAGTCTGTTGAAATTCACTTCACTAAAAAAAAAAGCATATTAAGTGATACCTTTCTTCACTTTCATGTTCTCAGAAACAGTCACAGCTCATTTGCTACCATGCGTTTTCTTGGTGTTAGTATTTGTGGACCTATTCATTTCCTTCCTCTCCATCTATTTCCTATGAGAAATCTAAATAAGTCTGTCTGCCATTATATTAGTCTCATTACAGGAACTATAATTTTCATTTCATATTTCTACTTATCTTATATTTCTTTTCTTTTTTTTTATTCAAAAGCTGCAGAGTATGCAATTGGCTAACTCTTGAGAACATGGTGTGACAGTTAACCACTTTCCAATACCACAACTGAGCTACAAGTGCACCAAAAGTCTATTGTCCTCCTCTCGCTGCACACTACGGTAGAAAAATAATCAAATTGCATTTTTAAAATGAACAATAGTAACAAAGTATTAATGGTTATTGTTTGCTAATTTAAAAATAAGAACAAGAAAACAAGAATTCCAGTCAAATGTTCTGATCACATGGTTCAGTTTATGATGTAAAGAAACAACAAATATGTTTTTATGACACATCACAAGTTCATCTTATTCCAAGAGAATAGTGTACATAGTTTTCTAAAGGAAGGCAGCATTCAGAAACATACTGCAGATCTTCAAGCCATCATGATTGCGAAGACTGAAAGTAGAGATGCTTTCGGAGGAAGTTGAAAGATCCGGGCATTTGTTTATAAAGGCCTTTGGCAGATATTTGGGAGACAGCAGCATTTACCTAAAGAAAACAGATATTTCATATATATATATTATATTACAATATAAATAATTATAATTATATTATAATTATTATCACAATATAGTAATTTTTCCAGAACAGTCAAACCCAATTTAACATTTATAGATTTTTTCCAAAATCTAATTTTTTGCTAAAATATTTAAAGCTATAAAAGCTTTTTTTAAACCCCATGGATACAGGACGCACCAGTGCAAATTGTAAAATTTGCACTGTTAAACTGTTAAATCCAGTTAAACTTTTCAACTGGAAAAGTTTACATGTTGAACAGTAGAATATACACTGATCAGGCATAACCTTATGACCACCTTCCTAATATTGTGTTGGTCCCCCTTTTGCTGCCAAAACAGCCCTGACCCGTCAAGGCATGGACTCCACTAGACCCCTGAAGGTGTGCTGTGGTATCTGGCACCAAGATGTTAGCAGCAGATCCTTTAAGTCCTGAAGTTGCACATCCCACAGATGCTCGATTGGATTGAGATCTGGGGAATTTGGAGGTCAAGTCAACACCTCAAACTCGTTGTTGTGCTCCTCAAACCTTTCCTGACCCATTTTTGCTATGTGGCAGGACGCATTATCCTGCTGAAAGAGGCCACAGCCACCAGGGAATACCGTGTCCATGAAAGGGTGTACATGGTCTGCAACAATGCTTAGGTAGGTGGTATGTGTCAAAGTAACATCCACATGGATGGCAGGACCCAAGGTTTCCCAGCAGAACATTGCCCAAAGCATCATACTGCCTTCGCCAGCTTGCCTTCTTCCCATAGTGCATCCTGGTGCCAAGTGTTCCCCAGGTAAGTGACACACACGCACCCGGCCATCCACATGACGTAAAAGAAAACGTGATTCATCAGACCAGGCCACCTTCTTCCATTGCTCCGTGGTCCAGTTCTGATGCTCACAATGCCTGATGCCTGTTGGCGCTTCCGTCAGCATGGGAACCCTGACTGGTCTGCAGCTATGCAGCCCCATATGCAACAAACTGCGATGCACTGTGTATTCTGACACCTTTCTATTGACCTACAGTAGCTCGTCTGTTGGATCTGACCACACGGGCCAGCCTTCGCTCTCCACGTGCATCAATGAGCCTTAGCCACCCATGACCCTGTTGCCGGTTCACCACTGTTCCTTCCTTGGACCACTTTTGATAGATACTGAACACCCCACAAGAGCTGCAGTTTTGGAGATGCTCTGACCCAGTCATCTAGCCATCACAATTTGGCTCTTGTCAAACCCGTTCAAATCCTTACGCTTGCCCATTTTTCCTGCTTCTAACACATCAACTTTGAGGACAAAATGTTCACTTGCTGCCTAATATATCCCACCCACTAACAGGTGCCGTGATGAGGAGATAATCAGTGTTATTCACTTCACCTGTCAGTGGTCATAATGTTACGCCTGATCGGTGTAGTTCTTGATTAGTGTCGATCCCTTTTTAAATTATTTATCAGCTGTAAAACAGAATATCTACTGTTTGATATGGTACATACTGTTATACTGCTCTACCCTAATCGGTAGCATTATTATAGAGGTTGGTTTGTTATTTTTTCCACTTTTGAGGATATATTTATTGCATCTATTAGTGGCTGCCTCTGTCTTTAAAAAAAGTTTTAAGAAGCTTTACAGGACAAAGACGTACCATCATCAGCATGGTCACCAGATCATCTGTGGCAACATTCTCCTCAAGCACATGATCAAGATTCTCCACATACCAGGAGCCGGCCTGCGTGTCCCTCCAAGAGACATAGCCTGCAAATACATTAGCATGTAGATCAGCCATTTGTATTTGGCAATCAAAATGTTTGCCTCTCTGAACTATTATTCAAACAAACAACATGTTTAAGGCACAACATGACCAAAACAGACCTGGAAAGGTTGAGTAGGACACCAGGATGTCGCTGGGTGTGGGCAAAGTGGCCCGAGCATCAAGTTCATCAGACGTGCTGAGAGAGTCGCTGCTGGAGGACATGGGAATGGCATCCATCTGGTCATCTATCCCACCCAAAGAGGGTTCCACCTCATCTGGAGAAACCTCAAAACCTGTGTCCTTCTCACCTACAGGTGCACACAAAAGAAGTTTGCAATATATGAAAAACTAGTCTACTAAGAAATATTCATTTAAAAAACTTTGGGTTGTGTTTAGGTGCGGTAACATTTTTTTGCAAAATTTTGGTAAAATTTTAAAAATGCAAAAGATGCAGTGTCTATTGTTAATAATGTAGCAATGTATGAAGCACAGCTCACACAGAAGTCACTTTCAAACCAGTTAATAATGTAGCAATGTATGAAGCACAGCTCATTTTCACACCAAGCCACTTTCGGTTGGTCAACACGGCGAGTTCACGTGACCAACTTGAACTCATTGCGAAATTCCCAATCAAGTGGATTCCTCTTGAAATGACTGGATTTCGCCCATGAAAATCCACTGAACAATGGTAAATGGCTACGAGACTTGTGAAAGATTTCTGAGATGCCCACCTCCTCCACAGGCCTGGATGAAGAACAGCTTGGGCTTTCCCTGCAGAGAAGGACAGTTCTGGCCATTGAGGAAATTTGTGATTAACTGAACTGGGACAGCTGGTCCATCAACACCATGAACTGCTCCAGGGAAACGATTGTGGTTTGCCTAAACATTAGAGAAATGTCGAGCACCAGAGTAGAATGAGAAAATAGAACTAATATTTTTGTAATGGAATAGCATGATGGTGTTCTACAAAATGAGGAAGAAAATAAAATTGCTAATGCAAACAAAAGTGAGGTTGTACTTCTTTGTTGAGCAACTAATAGTCTTCATAAGTGTAAAAGCAAATATAGCATATATCCTCTTTTTTTTTTTTTTTTTTAAGTCTATATGCAACTTGTTTTACCTCAGTACCATGTGAAAGGATGATCACCACACAGCAGTCATACGCAGAATGATCCCTCTTCGCTAAAGATGACATCTCGTGTCTTATATGCTACAGAGGGGAGCAAAAATGTTTGAAATATATTAAGGACAGTTGGCCATTTGTCTTACAGCTATGTTTACAGTGAGAAGAAGAGGAAATGATGTGCTTACTTTGTATTTCAAGTTCCTTTTCACAATAACCTCAAAGTTGAGAGCTTTAAATCTATTTTCCATCTTGTCACAGTCAATGTTGGACCCCTTTCGATCTTTTAGTTCAGAGGCTGGTTCAAAATCGACATTGTTTATAATCAGGCAAATCCCACACGGACTAGCATCCATCTTGTAGCACTGTACAAAAAATAAAGAGTGGGTGTTTGTGAGCAATAAAGTGATTTATGCAAACACTTCAATCTCAACTCAATAACTTTATTCAGCTTGTGAACAGAACTACTTCCATGTTATTCCACAATGATGTTCCCTGTGTCCCCTGCCAATTTCTATGATTGAAGTTTTCACACAAAACTGAAAACACTAAACTTGTGTGAACACAGATATCATGATTCATCAATAAGTTTGCACATTGTTTTTTGTTTTTTAATTTAAGATGAACATTTAGAACCAACTGAAATGCATGATTATTAGTAAAATTAATCAAGTTTTACTTATTTCAGAATAAAAAAATATACATTATAGCTTGATCCTGAATAGGGTTTTGCATAAAAATGGTTCATGTGTCATAGGCTAATATAAAAAATTTTATTTTACACTATCGATCAAAAGTTTGGGGTCTGTAAGATTTTTTATGTTCTTAAAAGAAGCCTCTTATGCTCACCAAGGCTGCATTTATTTGATAAAAATACAGTAAAAAAAAAGAAATATTACAATAAAAAATGGTTTTCTATTTTAATATATTTTTAACTCTATTTAATTCCTGTGATGGCAAAGCTGAATTTTCAGCAGCCATTAATCCAAACTTACTGACCTTAAACTTTTGAACAGTAGTGTATTTTGTAGTAAAATATAAAAATGTATGTCTATTAAAATAAAAAATATATTATTATTATTAAAATGTATAAATAATACAATTATTATTTACTATTAAAAAATATTTTTGTGGAAACCATGATACACTTGTTTGAGATCCTCTTCTATACACAAAAGTAAGAACACTTGTACTCAATTATTAGTGAGCAGTGCCAATGAGTGAACAGGATTACCTGTATACTGTCACGTCTCTGCCTGTTTGGTCTCACCCTTTGTGGTTCAGAAGCTGTGGACATGCATAAATCCAAAGTTAAAGTCAGCAATGAAATGGAAGTTGCAATAGTGAACCAGCTTCTCAAACAAGAAAGAAAAAAGTCCATCAGGAATTGATTGGATCTTTGGATCATTGAGTTCAACAGTGCCCGCCCACTTTTTCAGTGGCTTTTCATAAGATGTTTTTACATTCATTTCTCCCATAGGGACTTAAAAAAGTCTTTGTTAAAGCATTATAAGCCATGAACCAAGCCAACCAGCTACAAGGGGAATCATCACATTACAAACTTCGATTTGAAGCAAAAAGAATTTGAAAATCGGACAAAAATACAAAGGTACAAGTAAAATAAAAAAGGTACAAGACTGTGCACTTAACGGCTTTAGTGAGGGAAAGAACTACAATCCCATGAAGCACTGCGATATATACATATATATATATATATATATATACACGTAATATATACACACACACACACATTTAAGTATTTTGAGAGCGTAGGGAGACCGACTCAATTATGTTGTTCACAGTGCTTCATGGGACTGGGCGGAGCTAAAGAGATATTTTGCAGCATTGTGGTGACTGATCGGTGGAATCTTCTGTACAGCATCATGGGTAATGTAGTTTTTCACCATGAATTCTGCTGTTAAAAATTATTATTTTTTCAATTGAAATAATGTGGGTTGACGGCTTCAGCAGAAGCAAATAACATAGATTAACAACCTCGTAGCTCACAGTAGTGCTGTCTTTAAAGGTTTATAAGTTATTGTTAAAAATCTGTTTCCCTAAGGAGAAAATTATTGGATTTTTTTACTTCCGGAACACGACTGTTGCACTCTATTGCTGTGATCTCGTGTGAGTGACAAGTTGTCCTGCCCTCATGAATCGTAAAAAAAAAATGATGTGCACGGATAAATCATTTATAATAAATACAGTAATATTTCATTAAAAAAAAAGAATGGTCCATTTTGCTTTCATTGTGACTTGAAGTAATTTTTAAATGTATAGTATTAAACAGATGAAAATGAATATTTATTGAAAACTAAAAATATAGGAAGCTATTTTTCATGACAGTGACTTACGTGGGCTAGGAGGCTTGGCCACAGGCAGGCTTACTGGTCTCAGTGGTACGACTGCTACTGGAGGAGTGAGATCAGGTCTGTCTGGCTTTTCAGTATATTTTGGATTTTCTGCATTGAATCATAAGATCAGACATCTCTATATATAACATGTGCTTTCTTTTAATATACGTTATTGAAAAATCAAAGTACCAATTACAGACACATCTCAAGGGGATCATGGGTAGGGTGTTTTATGTTCCACTGTATTCTGGAAGTAACACTTACGGACAGGCAGAGGGATCAGTGAAGGCTGTACTGGGATGGGAGGAGGCCGATGAGCACTATCTCCACTCTGAAGGAGCTCTGCGAGAACATGATTGCCAGTCTCACGCAGGCACTCCAGGAAGGCTGGGAAGGCTTGACTCCCTCTCGTCTCCAAGTCTGTCACCAGTTGCCTGGCTTGGTCTCGTCTGATTGCCTTGCTCTGTTATTAGAAAAATAATGTTTCACATTCGCAGCTTTGCAATAACGGAACTACCTGCGCATGAATGTACAGTGGTCATATCATTCTACCTTCATAACTGGAGACTAAACAATGCAAGTTATTAACAAATGAACATCCTGTCTTGAGGCAAGGCAGTTTGAATTAAATGTTAAAATCAGCAATGAAAGTGAATGATGTCTGGGACTTAACATGTCCTTTTGTGTTCCACAGAAGAACGAAAGTCATACTGATTTAATAAGGGTGAATAAACAAATAACAGAAATTATCATTTATTGCTGTACTGTTCCTTTAAGACCGCGTGTAAACTTTCGCAATCTCGTCCCAGTCTATGAGAACAAAGACATCACTATTACCTGTATTTCATCGATCATGTCCTGGGTGAAGACCCCCTTTGACAAAAGCCCATCGCAGATGTCAGCAAGATTTAATGCCTTGACTAGATCACGCCTGTGCCGCTGAAGAATCCGTCTGTGTTTGGGGTCCATTCTGGCAATGAATCGGTATTAAAGTATTTATGACTATGAGACGTTTTCAATATAACTGATATTTTTGTTAATTATTTTGTTCAAGTAATATTCAGTAAACATACTGCTTGAACTGAGCTGAATTGGCCATTAATCAACACAGAACAAACGTCTCGCTCGGTGCTTTAATTCTCTTCCTTGTTTACAACACGCTGACGATGACGTCATTGACTACGGGTCGGTCAGGTGTGAAGTAAACAGTGAAACTGAAACGTTTTAACTTGAAAATAGATTACTCATGTAATATCTGTAGTAATGAAATACAAAACTTCATAAGTAGGAAACTAAACGTAGTTTTATAACTAGATGGAGGGGATATAATTTTAATGTCTATATGGAATAGAAAAAGAAAACTTATTGTCAACGTAAAATATAATTTTCTAAATCGTACATAACATTAAACAATACTGTAGCGCTCTGTGTAATAGTTAAAGTAAAAAAAGCTATAAGAATATGTAACGTTATTATATTGAGCAGCTTTTTTTCTCTTATTAGTCTCGTGCCATTTTTTCCTCATAATTTTGTTTACATAATTTACCATCATGTGATGGTAAATTCTGGCATCTTGTTTTTTAAAATTCTATTATTTCTCTTTTCTGTCAGTTTGTGTGTGTACTGCTTTGGCAATATTCTATGTAAAACAATAATGCCAATAAGTTTTAGTTACAATAAGTGAAAATTGCAGAATTGTATTGCCACCTACTGGTAAAAGCCATTTTGGCTCTTTATCCTCCAATTAAATACATGATTTAACCCTCATATTACCCTCAAAATCCAGCAACACCGGTTTGCCAGTGGGGTCAATTTGGCCCCAGTAATTAAAAACCTCCAGAATATGATTTTATTTTCAAAGGTTTATGTATCAGGTACTTTATGTTTCTTCATTGACTACTCAGATAGCTCTTTAAATAAAACAACACCCCCCCATCACCCCCGACCCCCCCATCTGGAATACCTATTGCTCATCTATGGAAAAATGTGCAAATCACCATGAAATTTCATGATTGGCATAAAATATGGACAAAAAATGGCATATTAATATATTAATGGCTTTATTATATTATATGATATACTAAATATTATACTTCCCCCCTCCCCCTACACTATTATGATGTAATACTACAGGTATGGTTATGATAGGTTAGGGCCCCAAAGCAGATGAAAGTTGTCTGAAGATTATAAAATTGCCTTTTTATAATGACCTCAGTATTTTATAATTAATATAATATAATATAATATAATATAATGTATTTGCTATCAAGGGTAATAACATGCAGTATGTTTGGGGTCAATTTGACACTCCCTTGGGACCGCCTCACTCATAGGTGGTCTCAGGATGCTTCACTGTTGGCATGACACAGGACTCATGGTAGCGTTCACCTTTTATTTCCCTGGACTAATCATTTTCCAGATGTCTCAAACAGTCGAATGGGGGCTTCATCAGAAAAAATAACTTCTTTCAGTCTTCTGCTGTCCAATCCTTGCTGTACTTGCAGAATTCTAGTCTGTCCTTGATGTTTTTCTTGGAGAAAAGTGGCTTCTTTGCTGCCCTTCTTCACCAAGCCACTGTCCAAAAGTCTTGACCTCACTGAGCCTACAGATGCACACCTGCTGCCAATATTGAGCTCCGCACATGGTTCAGGATTGACTCTTCAGGAGGTGACCGTCCTGCCGCTTGCTGGACACTCTGGGATGTTCTGAAGGCTTCTTCATTGCAGTTGAATTTCTCAACTTGAAGTTCTTGATGATCCAGTAAATGGTTCTTTCAGATGCGTTGCATCAAAATGGCCTCACATGCAAAGACATTGCTGCAAAGCGATGATGGGTACATCATGTCTTTCTTTAGAGGTAACCATTGAAGACGCAAGAACACAATGACTGGATGACAAGAACACTTTTTCCTCCTGACTAGAACTTGTTTGCACTTTCCCATGTGCTGATGAAATTATGCTAGCTGATCACTTTTTACCAGGACCTCAAACAGGTCCTTTTTTGTTTGTTTGTTTGTTTTTGCCAATGAAGCCTTTTGTAAATACAGGTCCTTCTCAAAAAATTAGCATATTGTGATAAAGTTCATTATTTTCCATAATGTAATGATAAAAATTAAACTTTCATATATTTTAGATTAATTGCACACCAACTGAAATATTTCCGGTCTTTTATTGTTTTAATACTGATGATTTTGGCATATAGCTCATGAAAACCCAAAATTCCTATCTCAAAAAATTAGCATTTCATGAAAAGGTTCTCTAAACGAGCTATTAACCTAATCATCTGAATCAACTAATTAACTCTAAACACCTGCAAAAGATTCCTGAGGCTTTTAAAAACTCCCAGCCTGGTTCATTACTCAAAACCGCAATCATGGGTAAGACTGCCGACCTGACTGCTGTCCAGAAGGCCATCATTGACACCCTCAAGCGAGAGGGTAAGACACAGAAAGAAATTTCTGAACGAATAGGCTGTTCCCAGAGTGCTGTATCAAGGCACCTCAGTGGGAAGTCTGTGGGAAGGAAAAAGTGTGGCAAAAAACGCTGCACAACGAGAAGAGGTGACCGGACCCTGAGGAAGATTGTGGAGAAGGACCGATTCCAGACCTTGGGGGACCTGCGGAAGCAGTGGACTGAGTCTGGAGTAGAAACATCCAGAGCCACCGTGCACAGGCGTGTGCAGGAAATGGGCTACAGGTGCCGCATTCCCCAGGTCAAGCCACTTTTGAACCAGAAACAGCGGCAGAAGCGCCTGACCTGGGCTACAGAGAAGCAGCACTGGACTGTTGCTCAGTGGTCCAAAGTCATTCGGAAATCAAGGTGCCAGAGTCTGGAGGAAGACTGGGGAGAAGGAAATGCCAAAATGCCTGAAGTCCAGTGTCAAGTTCCCACAGTCAGTGATGGTCTGGGGTGCCATGTCAGCTGCTGGTGTTGGTCCACTGTGTTTTATCAAGGGCAGGGTCAATGCAGCTAGCTATCAGGAGATTTTGGAGCACTTCATGCTTCCATCTGCTGAAAAGCTTTATGGAGATGAAGATTTCGTTTTTCAGCACGACCTGGCACCTGCTCACAGTGCCAAAACCACTGGTAAATGGTTTACTGACCATGGTATTACTGTGCTCAATTGGCCTGCCAACTCTCCTGACCTGAACCCCATAGAGAATCTGTGGGATATTGTGAAGAGAAAGTTGAGAGACGCAAGACCCAACACTCTGGATGAGCTTAAGGCCGCTATCGAAGCATCCTGGGCCTCCATAACACCTCAGCAGTGCCACAGGCTGATTGCCTCCATGCCACGCCGCATTGAAGCAGTCATTTCTGCAAAAGGATTCCCGACCAAGTATTGAGTGCATAACTGAACATAATTATTTGAAGGTTGACTTTTTTTGTATTAAAAACACTTTTCTTTTATTGGTCGGATGAAATATGCTAATTTTTTGAGATAGGAATTTTGGGTTTTCATGAGCTGTATGCCAAAATCATCAGTATTAAAACAATAAAAGACCTGAAATATTTCAGTTGGTGTGCAATGAATCTAAAATATATGAAAGTTTAATTTTTATCATTACATTATGGAAAATAATGAACTTTATCACAATATGCTAATTTTTTGAGAAGGACCTGTACTGTATGTAAAATGCATCTGATCAACACCACAACTAAAGCAGCAAACTTTTAACAAGCAGTTCATCTAATGAGGGTTTCTGAGACTACAACCCACTGCAGAGAACCACTAAAACTTTTGGCCATGGCTTTACCCTATCATTCAAGTGGGGGGCGGGACCATAATAAATTGCCATTTTTGAAAGGTAATGTACCTCCTTGTGGTTGAGAGACAACAGAAGAGAAAACACTAAGAATCTCATTCTGAGCAGGATGTCTCAAAATTAGGATTCTCCTCATCTGTTTTCATGAGAATTGTGACGCCCCCCCAGATGCTGTTCAGTGAAAAGCCAATGTTTTGTGTGTGCGTGTAATCTATATGCTCATATCTAATGCGCAGAATCAAATGCAGATGTTAATAAACTAAGGCATCTTGCAAGCAATTGTGTTGGCAACAAACATGCAAGAGCCAAGACAGCATTATTAAAAATAAATTGCATTAAAATAACTAATTTCTTGACAAAAACGAAACCCACTTTAATATTTTACAATCTGCAATATCTTGATTTGGGAATGTGACTTGGGCAAAGAAAACAGACTCTTAATGACATTCTTAACGACATGTTGACAAACCGTAACAGTACAGCAAATCAAAACAAGTTTCCCATATAGATCTTAAACATGGAGCCATTCAACAATAGATAAAGAAAAACATATGCACTCATACACTCCATCTCTCCATCGTATACAGTTTCAAAAGCCAAGATACTTGTGTAGATTTGTACATTCAATGGCAAATTTTACCTCGGTTATTATGGTATAAAACAAATACCAGAATACAAATGTCATTCACAGAAAGTAGAGTCCATACAGAAGAGCTTAGTTATTTTACTTTATAAAACCAGGTCTTGTCAGTCCTTTGTAGATGTGAATCTTTCCTGCCCCTTTGGCTTCAAAGCTGTAGTCTGTGGTGACGTAAGGTAAATCTCCTTCAACTCCATTCTGGAACAAGAGAAAGAGAGAGGTTAAGTACAACTGCAAACCTCTATGCACACCTTGGCAATAGATTCGCCATTGGCTACTTGCACTAACTAACTAACCTGAAAATTCAGCTTTGCCATCACAGAAATAAACTACATTTTAAAATAGAAAACAGTTATTTTAAATAGTATTACCATTTCACAATATTACTTTTTCTTACTGAATGGTTGATCAAATAAATGTAGTCTTGATGAGCACATAAGGAACTTATTTAAAATAAAATTACCAGACCCAACCTTTTGAATGGTAGTGTATATTGCTGATTTACATACCTGCTTGGTGAGCATTATTTTAGGCAGAGTGATCTCTCCCAGCAGAAGACAGTTCACGTGCCTCAAGACAGAGGGAGACACTGGAGTAACCAGAAAGTACAGACCTCGTGCCATGTCTACCCCTCTCAGAACACCTTAACACAACAGCAGGTAAAAGTACAGTTTATCTCTTTATTTTTATATAAGTTTCATATCTTTATACTTCTAAGTCTGCATGATGTATAATGAATATTTGTAATGCAACAACATATGCCTTGCAATTTGACAACAACTCCATCTCAGATCCACATATTAAAGACCTTAAATACACACCTATGCCCACACATTGACAGATAGGAGTTTGGGAGAGTACAACAGGACCTCCTCTGCCCACAACCTTCTCACTCAGACAGCATAACGCTACTATACTGGCATTAATCGTATAAAGGATGTTGTTGGGTGCGACCTCACAGTGCGTTATCCCTATAGCCACTGATGAGAGTGGGACCTGCAATAATAGAGCACAAAAACAGTGTTCACATAAACATGATCAGGAAAAAAAATAAAAATATATATTATATAAAAAAAGGGACATATCCCTTTAATTGCACTTTCATACTTAACCACTAGAGGGCACATGTCTTTCACTTGACTGATACCTATTATACACCTTTCCCTTTAAGACTTCACACACTGCACATGCTGGATCACAATGAGTATCTAAACTTCAAAGCTGTGTGTTCTTGCAGAAAAACCACACACACACACACCCCTTTACCTGTATATATTTATGCAACCAAATTGCTCAGCCGTGACTTGTTATTATGTTCCCAACTTATTAAAGTTTTTTTGGATGTAACTTTTGAGCCCCTACTCTCTCACCAGAGTCATCCATTTTCAAGGACTATCTGAACAATCCAGAGGTTCCACCTCTATAAAATATTAAATAAAATCTTTTAAAAAAAATTCAAGAAAATAAAAATAAAAACCTGGTAGGGTATGAAGCAGTGAAGCGGGCGGATGGGACCAGGTTCTGAGGACTGCAGCTTACTGAAATAGCTGAGCAGAGCCAGGTCTCGCAGCTCATTACTGCGCTGATGTTGCCTATGAGGAATGCAGGATGGGAATTTACTTCGGTTTGTAAAGTAGAACTAACCAAAAATGACCTAGTTAAATCTTCACCACAAGAACTGACAAATAATCATAGGTACAGTTAAAATCGGCTGCCTTACAATTCTCCAGATGTCCCAGCACTTTCGAATTCTGATTGGACACTGAGAAATACATGAGATTGGGTGGTGAGGTGGCTTGCTGGCTCCTCTGTCAAAGTGGACCGCGGAGGGTGCGTCTGCCAGCCGTGGACAGTCCTGAGGAACTCTGGGGTGAGAAGTTGACACTGTGGCGCATTTCCGTAACTCAGCTGCACTACATGCGTAATGGAAAAAAGACGAATGAGGTCTACCAGTATCAGAAAGCCATTGCCTGTGAAAGAGAAAGACATTTGTTAGCAAGTTAGTTCCTGAAACTCAAATAAAAATTATTATAAGAAAAAAATATGAATTTTATTATATTAGGGCTACCAATTTTAAAAAAAAAAAAAAAAAAAGAGAACAATTATATTAAAAATTACTGCATTAAATTATGTCCCTGACTCGTATATCATGTTTAATCATGTTATTAAATTGCTTGACGGCCCTAATATTTGCAAAAATATTCAAGAACCAATAATGAGTCCATATTTGTGCAGTTCAATCGATATTCCTATTTAATTCCATGTACAACTTTTTTTTCCTGACCTTTGACCCAGCCCATAGTATTGATGATGACGGGACTCTCTCCACTGACATGGCGCCAGACGGATTTGAGAGACTCCAGATACCGATCAATGTCAGCCTGACATTCTGCCTGACCATAATACACCATGTGCTTTGGGTCACGCAGATGTGTGAAAGGAGGCCCTAAAAAACAAAAAACAAAAAAAACAACATGCTGAATGTAAGACAGTGTTGAATTGAGTGTTGAATTAGCAGAATTACTTTAAATTATATTGATGAAGAAAATTTTACTTAATTCGGCTATTATGGAAATGAAGAGTTTGGTGTATGACACATACCCAGCAGTGGCTCTGTAACTGTGCATAAGGAAAGGCATCCAGGAGGGGTGAACTCAGTCTGGCCTAGATCACACTCAAAATACTCTACACTTGCAGTGCTGCAAACACACAACAAGGTAGAGAGAGAAATACATCACCTAATAAAATTACAAATCATGCTCACAACTTGGCATGCAGGCTAGTCTACAAAAACACAAGATTATTCTCAATTCATCCTCTAAACTGATGAACAGACTGAACTCACTGATTAAGCAGGCTGTTAATAAGGTGCCGATTGAAGGTGGACTTGCCAGAGGATTTCCCCCCACACACCAGAATTACGGGACAGCGGTCAAATTCCCCTGTGGACAAAAAACAGTTTACATTGCTTTAGACAGAATACATTTCTACGGAGCCCTGCACATGGCATTTAAGTATTTAAATTGCACATAAACCAGTTTTATATCAACTTTTGAATATATAATTGTTTCTATTCCAATTTGTCACTGAAATTTAAACATTTAAACAGTGGCTTTCATAACTTCAGTGAATTTTTGTTCACCCATAAACAGAAAGAAGCACAGACTAAAGATCAACCCTGCCCTAATTCATTCACCCTCATGTTGTTCCAAACCTATATGATTTTCCTTTCTCTGCAGAGCAAAAGATAATAGTTTTGGTGACCATTAACTTCCATTGTATACACAATATTGCGAACTATCTTCTTTATGTTCTGCAGAAGAAAAAGTTACACAGGTTTGGAATTACATGAGGTTGAGTAAATTATGACAATATTAATTTTGGGGTGAACTATTCCTTTAAATATTCTTTTTTTTTTTAAATGGTTTGAACAACTATTAACATTTACCTGCCCAGGCACTGAGCAAACTGCTTATAGCTTCTCTGAAACTAGGTGACGTCACCAGACCCTGTGCACACGGTCCACGCAAAGCTCTTACACCCACGGCTGACAGAACCGGGTTGTAGATGGCAGCCTCGGACTTGAGCTCCTTCTGCAGAACGCATAAACAGAGACACAAATATATATGTTGCTATGCCAGGGTGCTCAAACAAACAATGTTGATAGCACCCAAAAGCCACAGTGTTTAGATTCTTCTGGAAGTCAACCTACAAACAGCTTACTTATAAGTTGCCTTTGCATATTAAACTGGGAATGTATTTTAACAATCACACACAATATACACATCAGCTATTTAAACGTGAACATGTAAAACATGAAATGTCACCGACTTACCGAGTTGAGGCCGAAGATCTCTGCGAGTTCGGAGAAGCTGGCGAGAAAGCGAGTGAGCGGCGTGTCCAGAGGTTCCAGAAGCACCACGCAGGAGTCCGAGTCCACCTCACTCATGAGCTTTTTACTTGGCTCTAGACATAAAAAGATAAATTGCAACAGAATTTTAGAAAGTGAGAGCAAAAAAGAACTTCAGTGCAGATAAAAAATTAAAGGCAACACCAGTCAAAATATTTTTTCCAAGCACTGGTCAGTTTTGAGATTTTGGGATATTTGGCTTTTCATAACATGTTGACTAGTGGAAGGAAAACAGCCAAAATAATCTTTTAAGTGTTTGTTTTATTGCACCTCATCTACTTTTTTTCTGTAAATTTCAATTACAATACATATGTTTAAAGGTCGTTTTCTCAAAATGATTTTTTTCTCATGCGCCGAGTCAGAAATCTCAACTTCAGCAGCACTTACACCAAACTTTACAGTTTTACTCATATCTATATTATGAAGATTTTTACAGAGTGGTTTATTCTTATTTCATTTGCCTGATTTTATACAACATTTTATTCCTAAAAACATGGTGAATTCTTATTCTTTTTTTTTTGTCTGGCTGTTAACAGTATTTTCTGATTTATGAAGTGGTAAAAAAAGAGATCCAAAATCAATGTCAACAATATGAAAAGAATTTTGAACCTGACTTTATCCAATGTTCAAAGTATGCAAATTTGATTATATAATGCCTCATTTGCATATTTAAACATAACATTTCAGAAAACTTATAATACAAATTTTTTTTAGCAATTCTTAATACAATCAATCAATCAACTGAGGAAGTATGGTGATATTAGTATTTTTTTTTTACCCTATTAACCTGGGATGCCTTGCCTTAAAGGGCGATATGAGGGTGAGAAAATGGGTCATTAAAATGTTATAAAGGCAGGATGCTCCTTATGATGCTACCTGAAGAGAAATATTTGCGGACAATGGCTTTTGCTTCCAGCAGCCCCTCTTTCTTGTTCTTGCTGGAAGGGGGGTTGTTTCCTAAGGCCTTGATGGTGAGAGGGCAGTGAGATGGTGATGAGAACAGGGGGTAAGATTGTTGGCCCTCCTCTATGGTGAAGCCCAGCACCTCTACATGACCATAGAGGCAAGTGAGCAGGCACTTTCCACGGAAACACAAGACCTGTGCACACATCAGACACAAAAGTTACAGAAACGGATATGGACCGATATATTGGCCAGGCTAGGGCGCGTTTCCCAAAGTGAACTATGGTTGCAAGTTCCGTCGTTACCAATAGAGTTCAATGGGACTTACGACCATAGTTGACTAACGATGCTTTCGGGAAAAGCACCCCAGATGAATTAAGTGTTTGCAGCCACTAGCTGTAGTGTTAATAAATCACAATATTAATACTAAAATAATGATAAAAATAAGTTAATAAAAATATTAAACAACAGACTTGGTAGTTCATGCTAGTTTCAAATATACTAGCCTTAATAATTTTTTTCAGATTATGTTCTTTACAAGTTGTGCGCACAAATTTGGAGCAAACAGAGCAAAATGAGTTTATTGAATTTTAGCAATTTTATGACCATCTCAAACTTTAACGCCAACTCACACTGCACTGAGAGAAGGCAAAAGACACTTCGTCGGGTTTTGTCAGATCCGTCAGAGATTTCGCCGATTCAACATGTTGAATTGGAATTAGAATGTCTGAGAATTGGCATGCTGTAATCTGGCGACTGTCGGCACAGTGTGAATTGGCCTTTAGGTGTATATATCAACATTATATTGGCCACCATTGTGTTAGTATATATGCCTCTGCTGTTGGAAAGCTCATACTGACCAACCACTAATGGAAATTCAGGCATTAAACAACTGCTAAAACAGTGCATGCACACAAAGAAATAAATCACTGATTCAAGTCAACATCACAGTGGTTAAAAGCTGATATTATCAGTCTACCTGGCCTGGTTTCATGACTAAAACAGCACGGCTGTTGGTATGGTCAAGGTGGGCATGGAATTGAAGATCATCCTCCTCCTGCTTGTCTGTGTCAGGTAACTCTGTGTTTGAACTCTCCTTGCCGTTCTGAAGAACACTGTTGGCATATTCACTCCATTCTTTAGAGTCTACTGAAGTGCTGCTGTCATCCAGTTCTGTGCCTCCATTTGTGTGGACGTGAGCTGAAGTTACAGAAGGGGCCGTGACTTTTTCCTCCTCGGCACAACTGTTTTTAGGGATAAAAGTCACAGGGTTCGTATACAACTTCTGCAAACGTTTTACCGTGGGCTTTTCGCTTTTGGCTATTCGTTGCTCCAACTTTGCAGTCCCAGTACTTGTATTTGGGAGAGTTGAGTCCAGACTGCGTACTTTTTTGTGCCATTTATTCTTATTGTGACGTTTAGTGGCATTTTGTTGCTTGTGTTGGGACCGAGAAGAAACCTTGTGTACTTTCATTGTCACCCGATGAACTCCGAAGAGCCTAAAAACAACATAAATCCAGGGCAGGGGAACACCTGTGAATGAAGACAGTAATGATGGGATCAGCACACCTGGTGTCACTAAAAAGGTTTTATCTATAAGAAAGGCATTAAATTGCCTTCTAGATTTAGAAGAAAAAAAAAGAAAAAAAAAAAAGAAACAAAACGAAAGAAAAACACGAAAAAAAAACTAACCAAATAAAATAAAAGAAAGACTTCTGGATTTTAAGAGTAACATTACAGACAGACAGATACATAGTTTATTCAGATAGTGAAATATAGTGCAAAATTGTCGTATCTTACATTATTACCAACAACTAGTAAGATAATCTGTTAAGATATGATACAGAAAGCCACTTTCGTGGTTGTTAGTTTACTGACCTGTTTAAAGTGAGAAGCGGCTGTAACCGGCGATTCTCCTGTCCAGAAGATTTGAATAAAATCAGAAACGTTATAGACGTATAAAAAGAGTTTCTCTGTGTATATGTTGTCGTTTCTATGTAACTGGCAGTGGCTTCATGCAAACATCAAAATCACGCTGCACGATGCTGATGTGGTTCCACTCCACTAATCGAAACGAAGTCGTTCATTTCACCCTTTTGATCTGCTTTAAGACCGCATTTTCACTGTCTCGTGAATGCGTTTGAAAGCATAAATATAAGAGAAACCAAGATGAAGCGTAAAACATGTTAAATATACAACTCGGTGGCTAACAAGAGCGATTTTGTGCAGCACTGGCGCCTCACAGTTAGCGTGTGTGCCATGTGGTGGACAGTAACAGATTTTCCGGAGTTTGAGTGAACTTTGATTCTACACTACCATTCTGAATCAATACTTCACTGTAAACTACCTACCCATAACTATCAGAAATATCATAAAATTGAAGAATTGGTGTTCATTTTGGTTGCATGAGCTAAACGATTCAAGCAGCTCATATGTGAAGAAATTCGCACTCAGCGCAAGGAGTTGAATGGCCAGCTACTAAAGAGAGCAAACAATATTGCAACGTCACTTCCTGTTTCTGTTTCAACATGGCTTCTCGTTGTTTAGCCCAAATTAAGCATTTGATGCTATATAATATATAATTAACTCACTAAATTACATTACGCATATATGTGGGGTTTCAGTAAATGTAAAGAAACATGAGAGCAATTATCTAATTTACGTGAAAGGTGAGTCATACACAGTTGATTGTGCGGCGAGTAGTTTAGGGAGCGTCCTTAAAATGCGGACATCGTGGTTAACGTTTAGGTAATATTAATTAATCAGTCAAAAGTCATCCGCATGTTATGGGGAAGCGTTATTGAACATGGATGGAGGAAAGTGTGCAGAATCATACTGTGTACTGTTTCATAAAATGAATTTCGCCAAAATAAGTAAGATCTTGGGATAACCAACTATGCTTGTAGTACAATAATTGCAGTATTTTATGATTTTCAAGAATTACTTAAAGTTGCATGACCTCTACAAATATAATATCTTCTTGAAACATTTATTAATAATGACCGTATAGTAATAAAACCTGACCAGGTTGACTTTTATAAAAAACTATTGTAATTTTACTCACATTTATTATTTATTTATTATTCTGAGCATGAACATTATCATAAATATCTATTAATACAATTATTAATAGTGATAAAAGTCGTAATTAAATATATTTTTATTGGTAACAATTTACGGCAAGGTTTCATTGGTTAACATTAGTTAACATTTACAGTGAACAATACTACTAAAGCATTTATTAATCTTAGTAAATGTTAATTTCACCCTTTACTAATACATTATTAAGGTCAAAAGTTATATCTGTTAACATTAGTTAATGCACTGAAAACTAACATGAACATTTTTATTAACTAACATTAACAGGTAAGAAATAAGAATATATAGTTCATTGGTAGTTCATGATAGTTATTGCATTAACTAATGTTAAAAGAGACTTATTGTAAAGTGTTATCATTTTATTATTGCTAACTTAAATATAATATTCATAATTGAAATGAAAATGTGCAAAACTATTCTGTGTAAAAATAAGCAAGAATTATTTTGCATATTGTCTTCTTGAAACATTAATAATGACACCTTTTCTTTTTCTTTTTTTTTACCAATAATGACATACCAGGACACTTTTATTGTATTTTACACAAATGTATCATAATTCTGAGTTTTTTTTATTAGTATAAATTTCCATGAATGAGTAAAAATCATTTAAAAAAAATTAAATACTTATATTCATTTAAATATAATATTTATTTTATGTTGTATGTTGTCTTTACCTTTAATTTTATTAGGATAAAATCATTATTGAAATTTAATTTGATTTGTCCTGTCTAGATGGAGATACCTGCTCAAGGCACCTCTCATGCTCAGCGGGTGCTGTCCTTGCTCAACAAACAGAGGGGTCTCGGCCACTTCTGTGATGCCATGCTGAACACAGCAAGTGGGCAAGTGCATCTTGCCCATCGCAATGTTCTAGCCTGCTTCAGCCACTTGTTCCAGGAACCCAGTTCAAACACACCGTGTATACAGATCGACCTGCCTTTAGAGTGCCCTGATGATGGACTTGAGCTACTGCTTAATTTTTTTTACACTGGTGAACTCCAGTTAGACGACAGCAATTTAGAAAAGATTCAGAATGCAGCTAGCGGACTGTCAGTGCCAGATTCTCTCATACCTTGCCAGGGTTTGCCAGGTGTAGAGGATTGGCAATCACCTGCTGCCTTAAGTGATGATGATACAGCCAAACCAATAATTACCCTCACACCTGCTGACCCTCAGCCTGACCAGAACCCGAAAGGAAAGACTAGATCTTGGCAGAGGACGAAAAATAAACCTGATGCATGCAGATTGGGTACAGCGGTCACGGCTAGCGATGATGACCCCCCTACCTCAATGTCTACTACCACCACCCGTTCTGGAAGGCGTGTAAAAGGGCCCAATCGACTAGTTGGAGAAAGTCCTATGTCTTCTGTTACGAGGCAGGGAGCAGGAAGGAGAAAACCATCATCTCTAGATGACAAAGAGCAGGAGACTGCTGCCACTGAGAAAGATCATCGCAAACATCAAGACACGAGTGAGGCTGAGGTACTCTGTACATTTATATTTATTTTATTCAAATAATTTAAACTCAATCATCTATTTCATCTAATGCATTGATTATGAAAGTTGCTGATTGTGTTCTGATTTTCATTCCATATTACATCAAAATCCTTGATTTTACCTGTAATCTGTAATACATTTACTGTGTCTCTATTAGCAGGTGGATGGATCTGTTGATGATCAAAATGACGATGATGACGACGATGATGATGATGATGATGACAGAGATGGGAGTATAGATATTCTCTATGAGGGAACCGATGAAGAGTATGTGCCTCATGATTCACCTTGCTCGACCCCAAAGACTCCACGGGGAAAGCGCAAACGGCAAGAAAAAAGTACCAATAAAGAGAATGGGGAAGGAACATCTAAAAACGTCAAGAAAGGCTCCGTCCAGTGTCCAACATGTCACAAAACATTCCTCAGCAAGTACTACTTGAAAGTACACAACAGGTATGTGCACAGTATCATTCAAAATGTTGGGTTTGGTGAGATTTTTAAATGCTTATATATAGATGGGTCAATGACGTTATGGGTTTTTGTCCAAAGGCCTTAATAATAATAAAAACAAAGATATGACATCCAAAGTATGTAAGGTAGTACAACTAGATCTTTCATTGAATCCAAAAGGTTTTAATTATATTTTGTTACATATAAAGGTATTTTAAATATTTTGAAGTGTCAAAAGGTCATTCGGTTTAACCGTCCAAAGGCCAATACAGCCATTTAATTTGTGATTAAAATATCTTAATGTAATAAATGTATTTTTATTTTTTTATTCTGGCATGATTTTATAACATCATATCATATATCAACATAGTGCAAAATGGTATTAAAATGATGTGTAGAAGTCATTGCTCTGTTATGAGAAAGAATGTCCGGAAAAATGAATTTCATTGATGTCATTCGGAGTAACCAATATAAAAGGACCATTTTGGATTATGTCATGGATCAAGTCATGTTCAATATCATGTGACAGGATGTGACATCATTCAGACACCTGGCAAAGGATAACATGGTCATAAGAGAGAGTTAGTTACTTTGCTTCAACTATTTGAAAAGTTCATGTTTTCACTTGCTCATACGCATGTCCCAAAACATCAGGTCATTCGGTACAACTGCTATAAATTATGGAAAATGTTGTAATGTTTTAAAAACTTGTACTAAATATAAAATGTTTGATTGTCCTTTTGCTAGCTAGCTAGCAATCTAACTAGCTAGATAACAGCCTGTTTGAAAATATCGTCATTCCGTATAACCAAAAGTGTCTTTCGGTAAAACCGAAATTTTGGTTACACCAAATTACTTTTTTGGTGACAAATTTTGACCATCTTGTAAAAGATGACAAAAACAGTGTTAATGGATTATAAAAACCACATAACCTCATTGTTAACACTTAATAAAACTCTAAAAATTATATCTCTTTTTTTACACTGTTAACCTTATTCGTCAATGACCCATATAAAAAAATAAAATATATATAGTAATTTAATGATTTGTTTTGTAATTAATATGATTGATCATGTGTGAATTTGAAGTTCTGCCTTTCCTTCCATCTTGCTGTCTTCAAGGAGACATACAGGGGAGAAGCCCTTTGAATGTGCTAAATGTGGGAAGTGCTACTATAGGAAGGAAAACTTGCTGGAGCATGAAGCCAGGAATTGTCTTAGCAGAATAGAGGTGGTGAGTGTGATAGTGGGGGACAATTTCAAATATGCATACATGCAATAGAAATAACCATAATGTGTCATTTTTGGTGGTTACTGTTGCACAAAGGCAGCTTACTTGATGCACCTTTTTCAAATTTGTGCCAGGTGTTTTCGTGTTCAAAATGTACCATGACCTTTAAAAAGCGACATGAGCTGCGTCTTCACACAGTCACGCACACAGGACAGATGCCCAATAAGGTACGTCGTCCATTGTGGAGGTCAGATGTGACCTTTTGTCAACGGACATTTTGCCAATGTAATTTTATTTGTCGTATTAGTGCACATCATGCCCTGAGCAGTTCATGCAGAAGAAAGATCTCAGGATCCACATGATTAAAGTTCACGGAGCTCCTAAACCACACGCAGTAAGTTACTCTAATGCTTGGTCATAGTCTGCAATACCATAATGCCTTGCCATTGAAAACTAAAAAGATTAAATGTTCATTTAATCTGTGTTGTCTAGTGTTCATTGTGTCCTAAGTGTTTCCTGTCCCGTACTGAGCTACGTCTGCATGAGGCAGCCAAACATCGTGGTGAGAAACTGTTTGTGTGTGAGGAGTGCGGCCACAGGGCCTCCAGCCGCAACGGCCTGCAAATGCACATCAAAGCCATTCACAGGCATGTGACGTATGACATCACAGATTTTTTAGCATAAAGAAACAAAGAACTGAAACATGCTTTATTTATTGTTTAAACTATTATTATTTCTGTCTGCTGTTCAAAGATGAGGCTGTTAGCAAATGGTAGAATTATGCATGCATGTGGCGAGCAGACCATAAAACAATGTGAATAAAACACAACAAGAAATCTTTTTGTGATGTTTGTGTTTAATCAGTTTTGAATTAATGCTGAGCCATATTTGTTGCGCTTCTCTTCAGAAATGAGCGTCCTTTTGTGTGTGAGTTCTGCAATCATGCCTTTACCCAGAAAGCCAATCTCAACATGCACCTTCGAACACATACTGGAGAGAAACCTTTCCAGTGCCACCTCTGTGGCAAGACGTTTCGCACACAAGGTAACTTTTCCTTTCCCGTCGACATGATTTAACTGTGACCATTTAGATTTCCAATTCATTTTTAAAAATGGAATCTATGCAGTTTCTCTATTACTTTTGTATTATTAATCAAATGTTTGCTGATTGTGTGAGCAGCGAGTCTGGACAAACACCACCGCACACACACAGGAGAGCGGCCATATAGCTGTGAGTTCTGTGAACAACGCTTTACTGAGAAAGGTCCTCTGTTACGCCACATAGCCAGCAAACACCAAGAAGGCCGACCTCACTTTTGCCACATCTGCAACAAAACTTTTAAAGGTGAGATATCTGGTGAGGTATGCATAAAGAGGAATACAATTACACTTTTGAGGCAATTTGGTGAAAAAGTAGATAGAGTGAGTCACAGTTTACTTTATTTTGCTATCCTCACTTGCATTTAAAAAAAAAAANCATATAAACTAAATACAATTTATATAACATTGAATGTAATATATAATATAATACGGAAGAGGATTAGGGCCAAGCAATAATAAAAAATAAAACCATCTCGAGAAAAAACTCTTTAAATTTCGAGAAAAAAGTCGAGATAAAATGTTGAGAATAAAGTCATTAAATTATGAGAAAAAAGTCGTTAAAATTACGAGAACAAATTCGTTAAATTATGAGAAAATGTCGTTAAATTTTGAGAAAAAAGTGGAGATAAAATGTTGAGAATAAACTCATTAAATTATGAGAAAGTCGTTAAATTACGAGAACAACTTCGTTAAATTATGAGAAAAATGTCAATTTAACGAATTTGTTCTCATAATTTAACGACTTTTTTCTCGTAATTTAATGACTTTATTTTCAACATTTTATCTCGACTTTTTTCTTGAAATTTAACAACTTTAATCTCGAGATGGTTTTATTATTTTTTTATTGCTTGGCCCTAATCCTCTTCCGTAATTAATGATATATATTATGTGTATATATATGTATATATATAACATTATATTATATATTACATTCAATGTTATATAAATTGTTTCGTTTATATGACAATATAAATATTATTTTTGTTAGTCAACAACAAGAATAATATCTATATAACAATTATAAATAATTTTGATTATCTTCTATTTTTGACTTGAATGACATGGATATTTGCATTGTTGATTAAAAAATATGTAATTTTAAATGTTTTATACAAATTATATATAATTTATACCAAACTATAAACATTTATTTATTAAATTAAATAGTATAAAAACATTTTGTATAAATTATATTCATATTTTTATTAAGAATATTAAGAATATATGAAAGGCAATGGTACTGAATAATAACTTGTATCCCATGATGCCTCATCAGCCATCGAGCAGCTCCGTGTTCATGTACGACGTCACAAAGGCATGAGAAAATTTGAGTGTACTGAATGTGGTTACAAGTTCACCAGACAGGTACAAATTAGATGTATTCATGGATTAACATATCAGAAAAATGATTTTCACTACTTGAGGTCTTAAGAGCTCAGTGTCTCTATCTTGCTTTTGACAGGCACATTTGCGACGACACTCACAAATTCACAACCGTGTGGAGAACTACAACCCCAGACAAAGAAGGTTACGCAACCTGATTGTGGAGGATGAGAATGCAGCTGCCTCATCCAGTCCTCCCAGCCAGACAGAGGCTCAGACAGAACCAGCAGACATTGTTAACCTGGTTATCCAGCCAGAGGCGGTTGTGGTGGAACAGGTTGTCTCAGCCTCTGCTGGAGGAACAGGAGGAGACCAGGCCACATATTCAGTGACTGATGGATCAGTGAATGGTGAGCAGACTGGGTTTGCTCTGACTGGAAGGACTGATGAAGTCGAGCAGACTCCGTTCACTGTAGCAGATGTGATGGAGCAGACACTGCTGGTGACCGACGCGTACCCCATCCATCAGTCCAGTGTGGTGGTGGAACTGCCCAGCTCTGGAGCTGATGGGAAAGTCTAAATTAATTACTTTTGACTCCAGAGAAAAGACATCATGTTGGAGTATGCAGCTGAAGAGTTTAAAAAGTCATTGAGACATGTCAAGCATTGTAAATAAACCGCTTTCTTGCATGAAATACAGGTAAGAAATAGTTTTGATATGAATTTGTCCAAAGAAGTTAAAAGGATTTGGAAATTATGTAAAAACAGAGGACTCTGTTGTATTGAGCATGACGAGACACAAGATCATCTTAAGTTTTCTATAACTATATTTTTGGGGTAGTAGATTAATATGAGATTGTCTACTGGCCTCAGTAGAAGTAATTTTAGCCCAACTTCTGTAAAAATGCATTGCTGTAATCAACTTTTCAGGTCAAACTGTCTACAATTTTTGCTTAAATGCTCTTTCTCTGGATGAACAGGCAAAACTTTTTATTCCACAAGGAAAAATAAATGCTTTACGCCTAATTTCTGCTAGCTAATTGACTGACACTTTAAGCTACAAGATGTTTGACAAATTTGGATTTAATAACGTACAACCAAAGTTCTTATAAGAGAATGTCATGATTTATTCCACATCTGGACTTCATTATGTAAATTAGACTATTGTAAAACAAGTAAAAACAGCCATAAGCCTCATGTATACTATTGTTTTAGAAGAATAAACCATTAACACAGAAATACAAATCTGCCTTTTATTTACTTTTCTATGCATTAGTGGTTTAAAGTCCTTAATTATTTAATTGCGTTAAAAAAAAAAAAGCTTTTTTTTTTTTTTGGATAATGTGCACTGATAAATTATTCACAATAAAACCATTGTCATTTCTGATTTTATGTTGACTTTTCCTAATCTTTCAGTTGTATGTTTGTGCTAGATTTGAATGATAAAAATGTATGCCAGACAACTTGTTACACACATACATATGGAAGCCCGTTTCCGCCACAGTTGAGTAAAAAAAATATAATTCTGTAAGTCATAATAATGAGAAACTGTCTCATCATTTATGACTTAGTATCTCATTATATTGAGTTTCTCATAATAACGAACTTTCTCATAATAGAGGGTATGCACGTGACGTCACCGTCGACCGTTAGGACCGGTCACGCGCACTGAGAGGCGAAAGACTGAGTGGCAGCATTGGTTTTCAGCGTGAATGTCGCGAAAAACATAGACTGTAAAAAAAATGTCGCGAAAAACACACAAAACGGGAAAGAGCTTTGTGATTGACTGTACAAATAGCTTTGACACAAAACCTCAGGTATATATTTAAAAAAAAAAATGCAGAAAGCAACAGAAAATAAGCAAACGGATTGCTGCAATTCACAGAAACAGCTGGACTCCAGGCAGAGAAACATGGATTTGCAGTTATCATCTTGTCAAATTGTTGGATTTTGAGGTAAAATCATACCGTATATATTGTATTGTTGTAAATTATGTTGACAACTCATCAATTAAATATTTTAGATCTTATATTCTGCATAATTTGGTGTTTTTAAATAAACAACACTGACAAAAACTATACTATAAAACTATATATGTTTTAGGGCTGGACAATATAACGATATAACATTGATATAAGTGATTACTCGGATTTAAACCTACCTATATTGTAGTTATATAAAATATTCACAGGCAGATTTGCTTTATGTACTTCCCCGGCGTCAAATCGGGCACATATAAATGTCAGGAAACACGACTCCTGGCTGCATGTCAATATCCACGGATTAGGCTTATTTGACAAGTTGTAAGGAACACATTCAATTCCAACCTTTAGTGTAATTCGTTAGTTTTACTCGCGTTTTCGCAGTTTCCCCTATTAAATCCAGTCACGCAGCAGGTTCTTTTGCCACTCAGTCCAGCTGAGGGAGCGCGCTTTAGGCGGGAAAGTGACGTCGACGCATACCCTCTATAATGAGAAACTTCTACGCATGCGCAGAGCAGCGGAGCGTGGTACGCTAGTAGCGACATCCGCGAGAAGGAGGTCTCTGCGGAACAAAAAGGGGCGGTTCCCAACTTTGGGGTGTTGTCACACTAGAATAGGTGTTTTTCAACCTCTTTACCTGATTTGCTCAAATCGAGTGGGAGATTTCCGGAAAAACAATAAGAAATATGTCTTGTATATGAATGTTAGTGTTTTATTTAAGTTGTTTAATAGTTGTTTAACGTTTCTTTTGTGTGAATATGCTTGCTAGCTCGTAAAAAGCTACTTTCAATCTACTTTCACTCACTTCTAGCGAGAACTATTGTCAGGTAACATTCGCTATTCTATTTGATGAATCTGTAGCCACTTGATTTGTTTTAGTTTTACTATCAGGTTGAGGCTACAGTGTCTGTGGTCAATAAAATTATTATAAAGTTTAAAGTCTTCAGAGTCATCATTTCAGGTTAACACATTTTCTTTATTTTAAAGCTAACACAAAGTCAGTAAATAGTCTCATTAATGCATATAAAGCTTATACTTATACAATATACGCTGAGACAGTCATGTGTTTCTGTGTGGTTGATAGCCTATAAAAAACAATTGCACTTAAAATTAAAGTTTATATAAATCACAAGCACTGTCTAGCCTACTTATTCTGCTCGTCTATTAATATAGTGCAGTAGGCTATTATGCCATTTTAATATTATATATAATATAAATAATATTAAAATGGCATAATGAAGAAACCGGTGATTCTAACGGCCGCTGAAGAGACGCAAGTATAGGTCTCTGCGGAACATATATATATATATATATAATACTATATAGCTTTTATGACGACGGTTTACACTATGCACGTGAAATTTGGCATGCAAGAGATTCAAATAAAATAGGCTGTTGATCGCGTGCCATTGGTTGCGTTCTTCTGCGTTATTCATATTGAAGAGCATCAATTATTATACAAGACTTGTAGCACAAGAAGGCGACCTAGCCTTAAGAAACTATTTGAGGTGAAAAAGGTGAAAAAATACCGTAGTAATTTATAGTAAATACTATAGTGTTTTTGAACCATACTTGAATTAATTTGTTGTGGTAATTCAGTTGCTGTGGTAATATAACAACTATAGTAATATAAACAAATTACGTTACCCAATACTGTACTAAGTTTTCTTTAAACTATATTATACTACAATACACGCAGCTTACATATAAAAAACTAAAGTATACTACAGCCTATGCTGTAGCATTCATTAACAAAGTGTTGTAAATACTATATACTACTGGTTCAAAAACACTATTTAGCTACTATCAATTACTATAGTATTTTTTCACCCCATGTCCAACCACAAATGACGCCGATTGGTAAGATTCACAATACATCCCGTGTCATTATAATTCGTAGTTTATGCAAAATAATAATAATAATAATAAAAATAAAAAAACGGAGTAGGCTAATAAAACTTGCATAAATCATATATTTCGCCCTCTCGAGCTATAAGCTACAAGTCCTGTAAAATAGTTCATACTCTTCAAAATAAATGAATATATTATAGTAAAATGTTTCCATATATTTAGGCACTCGGGAAAAACGCATAGTTTCCCTGTTACGGAAGTCAAGCATGCAGCAATATTTTATTTATTTATTTTTCATTATCTCGACATAATTGTTTCTCGTGATCTAAACATTAAAAAAGTAGTTGTGATCATGAGAAAACAAGAAAATAATAAAATAATGATGAATGGCCTTTCAGGCTTCCGTACTTAAAAAAAAAACGCCTATCCCGGCTTCCGTACTTCTTTGGTTGGATCCAGGTTGGATCGTTGAAAACACCTTTCTCCGTTAGAAAACACCCCAAAATTGGGAGACGCCCCTCTTTTGTTCCGCAGAGACCCATACTTGACATCCGCTGGTCAAAGTCTCGTAAATGCGAGAACAGCAAACATGGCACATTCTGCACTCGTGCACTTCTGTTTTCGTTAAAGTCAGTGTAATATACAAAGTGCATAGGCGCTGGAAAGCTTTTCTAATATAAACCGGGTCCTAAAGCACTTGGCCAGTCATAAACCTTCATTCCAGTGATATTCCTACAGAAAACACCTTTTAAGATGTTCGTGACTCAATAGAATATATGCAAAAGACAGCTTTCCAGGTGAAGCGTTCTTTAACAGAGTTGGATATGTAGGTGTGTGCTGTTAGCCTGTATCTGTTTGAAATCCATCGATCACCACTCTGTGTTTCTTTTGTTCATACACAAACATACAAAAGAATGTTACAAATGAAGACTATATCCCGTCTCATATAGGCTACTGATAATTTATCAATAATGTTATTTATTTAATGATATTATAGATTACACTTTTGCAGAACGTGCCATAGTTGCGGAGTTCTCCCATTTGACCAGCGGATGTCGCTAGCGTGTCACTGCTCCGCTGCTTTGCGCATGCGTAGATGTTTCTCATTATTACGAGAAAGTTTCGCATTATTACTAGACATTTTCTCATTATTCAGACAAACTAAGTCATTATTATGAGAAACTTTCTCATTATTATGACTTACATTATGACATCCGCTAGATCATCCATCGTGAAGGCCTCATCGACATGACAGCCAGTAGCACAGTTCCTCAACAAACCGTCCATACCGGCGTGATGAATACGATCCTCAACTGGATGGAACTGGAATAAACACTTTGAATGTTGCGATCCTATGACTTATGATAGCAACCTGATTCGTAACAAAGCACTGTTCGCCAGAGGAGAACTGGCCCCCGACTAAGCCTGGTTTCTCCCAAGGTTTTTTTTCTCCATTTTAACACCTGTTTGCCACCTGATGGAGTTTGGGTTCCTTGCCGCTGTCGCCTTTGGCTTGCTTAGTTGGGGACACTTGACATTTGATAATCAACAGTATTCTTGACATTTCATCAACAGTGCTTCTGATCTGCCTGCATTGACACTATTCTTTAAGAGCTGCTGTGCAGCCAAAATTATGTACCAGTTATCAATGTAAAGCTGCTTTGACACAATCTACATTGTAAAAAGCGCTATATAAATAAAGGTGACTTGACTTATAGAATTATATTTTTTTACTCAACTGTGGCGGAAACTGGCTTCCATACATACATACTTGAAAAGAGCAAAAGTAACAGTGCTTAAGTCATTTATTGGTTGACCACACATAGAAACATTACACAAATCATCTCCTTGTCCATATTGTACAAATAATTTTGGCCACAAAAAAAACCCAAACATTTTGTAAGAAAAATAAATGTCAAGTACCGCTTAAGTGTGTTGTAAATAATTAGTTTCATAAGTACTGGTATTGTCAAACACGTACTTTTACTCAAGAGATACAATAATGAGAAATTGAATTACTATTTCCAGTTATTAGTAAAGCATCCTAATACAATTTGACATAAAAATACAATACCTTCATGTTTTCTTCATTGCAGACCGCTTAAAAAACACAAGCTGTTTCTCAAACTGTAACATTCTTTTCTCTAAAATAAACAATGACTAGATAATCATAAACTTAATTTAATATTAAAATATGAGTTTAAAACGTCTAATACAAATTCACAAAAAAATGTGACCCATGCATGCTAGATTGTCTGACACATGTAATTCTAGTAAGATGAACATAAAAATAGGGTTCTCTGGGGCCCAGATATTAAGTTTATCTGTCAAACAAAATGATGTTTTTGGGAAGTCTTGGATTCTCCAAAATATTTCATTTTGACTCTTCTCTGCTTATATAAAAAACTACTTGTTTTCCACATTGCAGAAAACTATGCTATATTATGCTATAAACATCCATCTACTATCTAAGTGATCCAAACGTTAACCTTTTGGAATGCTTGGGGGTCTCAAAATGATTTTTGAAAAGAGCAAATATACTTCTCATTAGGTAAGTATATGTTATATTGTATTATATTATATGGGTTTGGACTTGAAGTTGCAATGTTGTAGATTACTTTAGAAGGTCCATGCTGAGTTATAAAATAAAAAATAAAAATTTGTGTAATCTTCATGCAATTTCCAAGGCATGGATTGCTTGAAATTTGCCAAACATGATAGGCACTATTTCATGAGTCACTTCACTCAAGTCTCTGTTCAAGGTAAACACAGCCAGCATTAGAAATGCATGCAACAATTAAAGCTTTAGTAACGCTGGGTTACTGGGAGAAATAACACAAACATTGATAGTCCATTCACCAGCTCCCTTTACTGCCCAGTTGAGGTGAACATGTGATAAAGTGCAAAACACTTAGAAGCGATGTCACATTAAATGACCTTCAGTCTCATGTTTCGAAAAGTTCTCAATGCACTTGATTGACTTCTTGGTTGAGGTTCTGATTGACATTATTGTTGTGGTTGTGAAGTGCCTGGTTGCGGTGGTGTCTGTGGAGGTGGATGGCGTTGGCCTCAGGTATGTCAAATGGTTCGAAGGTGCTTGGAACAAGGGGCATGAACTGTCGGAATATGCTAACACTTCCATGCCAGAAGGTGGGCTGGGGGAGCCGGCCAGCTGGGGCCCAAGATCGAGTAGAGGGGTCGTAGACCTCAACCACGTCGGATAGCTCAAAGGTGTTGTCATAGCCACCGGACACAAAGAGTCGACCACCCAAAGCTGCTACACTGCCGCCAACATGTACCTGTGTAGTGTGAGATGTTGAAAGTGAACTTTTCACTTATCTGTGTGAAATTTTGTCTTATTAAATTATTCAAAAATACAATAAAAATGCAAGTCTCACATACAGTGACCTGAATACACTTTTATGAAAATGTTTTATGAATTAATATATTTTTTTGATTTAATCAATCACACTTGATGAAATATTAGACGTGATATGAACAAAAAAGTTGCATTAAAAGAATAAAATTCTTGAAAAGAAAACAGGTAGTTTGGTATCTTTCATTATTATTTCTTAGAAAATAAATAATGAATACAAAACCATTGTACTGCAGGGGGGCATAGTGATGGAAAAAAAAAAAAAAAACATGAGATAGGACAAGAAAATTATTTCAATGCATAGTTAATATTTTTTTCATATTATGAAATTAATATTGAATATTGAAATAATTAAAATATGTCTTAATATTTCACAGTATTGTGTTCCACGAGAAACTCAATAGTTTTGCATTCTCTCGCAAAACTATTGAGTTCTCCCTAGAAACTTTGGGCTTGCTCACAAAAGCACTGATATATAGTTTTTGATGACTGGTCAAGGTCAATAAGTCTCTTAAAGGGGTCCTTGATTATGATTTCACTTTTTTAACTTTAGTTAGTGTGTAATGTTGCTGTTTGAGCATAAACAACATCTGCAAAGTTACGACGCTCAAAGTTCAATGCAAAGGGAGATATTTTCTTTTACAGAAATTGCTTTTTAAGGACTACAACAAACAGCTGGTAGGGACTACAACGAGCTTCCCCCCAGGTTGGTAACATCACAACCCCCAAAATTTACATAAACCCTGCCCCCGGGAACACGCAAAAAAAGGCTGAACACCGTTACTGACAATCATCATTTTGGCTGCGTGAGATTCTCCAGCTTTGTTGTTGTTGAGCAAGTTGTTAAAGCTTCGCCCTCTTCTGGAAAGGGGGCCAGGAGCAGCAGCTCATTTGCATTTAAAGGGACACACACAAAGACAGTGCGTTTTTGCTCACACCCAAACACGGGCAAATTTGACAAGCTATAATAAACAATCTGTGGGGTATTTTGAGCTGAAATTTCACAGACACATTCTGGGGACACCAGAGACTTATATTACATCTTGTGAAAAGGGGCATAATAGGTCCCCTTTAAAATATCAGACAACTTGACCTTTTTATAACAAGGTCAGTTCAGGTTGTAAAATGTGGTGCTACTCCCCAAAAGCTTTCAATTAATAATTCATGATATTTGTAAAAATGCACTCTTTATCATGGAAACTCTTAATGTCACTGACCCATGTACAGAATATGTCGCATTAGCAAAATTTTATGTGAAAAAATGTCCATTGTCCACTCTCAATAGTGACACAGTGACCAATTTGAACACGATCTGCATGGGAAAATCTTTTGCACATACATTCAATTCCAGTTCACATTGATTACTATTTCCGTAAATTACTCAATTTTGACCGTGAAAATTTGAAGAACAGTGGTAAATTTGACCACACCGTAATGGAATGAAACAAGGTAAAATTTACATACTTGTGTCATGGGACTAATCTTGTCCCATTCGTGTTTCTGTGGGTTGTATACATCAACTTCTGCCGAATCATCCCTGAAACACAACCGTTGTTATTAGAAACATGGAAAAGTTAATTTTCTGTATTATTCCTTTTTCTGCATACCACAAGGAACTGCACTTTAAAAATTATGGAAAAAAAGTGACCACCTCACCTCACAAAGTAGATCATGCCATTTAGAGTCACCGATTTGGGGGCAAAGGACCACGGAGGCAGTTCCCCACTGTTGATTAGTGACCAGCGGTTGCTTTCAGCATCGTAGCACTGAATTGCCATTGTGTCTTCTCCGGTTAAGGATCCAATGGCGTAGAGCCGCCCCCTACATGCTGTGGTAGAACAGTTATCCATGGGATGCGGCATAGGCGGAAGGGCCTCCCAGCAGTCCAGGGTATGGTCATAGCGCTCAGTGCTGTCAGAGGCTACCACATAGAGTTGACCCTTCAGGACACAGGAGCTGTGGTACTCTCTGGCTTTCAACATGGGAGAGACCTCAGTCCACTCATTCACACTGGAGTTGTATCGCCAAACGCAATCATAAAGACGTGATCCATCTGAGCCACCTGTCACAAATGAATCAGGTTTGAGTGCTTAAACAGATATGCAATACCAACAAGCCACAAAGAATAGGCGTTCTTTCCTATCATTTATCAACCTTATTTATCAAACCTGCCTACAGTAATAGACTTTTTAGATTATGTGTGCCTCTTCAGAGTAGTTTTCTATAAATAGGGACTGACTGAATTTGGTATTAAAAATGATATTTAAAAAAACACCATAAAAGAATGCCATTCTGTTCTGTTAGCGGCTCTCACATGTGCACTCTTCCACTAATGTGCTTTCCTGCATTACTTATTGAGCCAAAACAATGCTACTAAATCTACAATACAAAACATTGTAGTAGGGCTTTTCACACTTGAAATAGTTAACCCTGAGTAAATGGAATTCTGGGTTATCTTGATTCATGTTTCATACTGCTCATAATTTAGCCTATAATAATAACAATTAATCCTGGGAATTCGTACAATGCCGTTTCACACTGTACATTCCTAAACCCTGGGTTAACATCCTTATTTGCATATTTGCGGTGTCAGAGTTAGTGACTGGACAAACGCCGCACGGAATATAACTTACGTAAGGGCTTTAGCATTGCACATCCTCATATTATATATTGCTGAATTTGCCAACTTTACTATCAAGTTTATCTTGAAGGGACTTTTCGGTGCTAAACCCGCTTCTAAATTACAAGTGTGAAACGTTCCTTCACCCAGGGTTAAAAATGGTGTTTAGAATGAGTGCAGCGCAAAAAGCCTTAGTGTGACCAGTGTAGTCCAATTTCGAAAACAAATGACTTTTTCTTCTTAGTTACTCAAAAGCATTTAGCAAGGTTAATCAAGTCCAACTTCTGAACAGGTGACTTTAAGGAGTCAGTTATTTTTAGTGAATCATACACATAGCTTACAACTAAAGGTGCAGTCACATCATATATGATAAAATTTTGCAGGCAAAAAAAAGTCCATTGTCTACTGTCAAGAGTGCAGTGATGTATGAAGCACAGCTCCCGATCATGTGGATTCCTATTGAAATTACTGGATTTCGCCCACAAACATTTTCTGTATAATCGTAATTGTGGCCACACCTTAACTGTGAGACTTTAGTCAGTATAGTTATAGACTGGTTTTTCATATAACATGTAGTTAAAAACAAATTTTGTATTCTGTCAGTAATATTTCATAAAGAAAAAATTATTGAAATGTTACTATTTGTTTTTTAGTATTGTTATTTAATATACTTTTAAGGCTATTATTAGACTGCATAAAAGTCATTAAAATGACTGTGTAAATGCACCTTTTGGAAGATTTAAAAAAAAATATGTAATTATTGAAATGACCTCTTCATTTATAATGGAATTTTAAATATTTTTACCAAATGTTTATTCCTTAAAAAAAGAATAGTTAATAAAAAGGAACCAGAATTGTTGACCGGAATCGGAACAGGAATTGCTGAATTCCATAGTCAGTGCTCAGTCACCTTTTTAAACACCAATTACACAAGAGCAAAGGACACTTAGAATAGAAGCAGCATGTAACCGCCTGAGATGTTTTCTCAATTGAAACATTGTCCGTTCCTGAAGGTAAATGATGTGTCACCTGAAATCACGTTGACCACTGCTGATCAGGAATAACATTTTGTTCTATCACCACACTCTCGCATAGCCAAACATAAATGGCTTTATTTATACATTGGCTGCCATGTTGTAAACAGTTTGGAAAGAAGGACACTCTGAGCCTACTAGGGGATTTGTGCTTTCTTCTATTACCTTAGCATGAAATAATAATGGCACAAATAGATGTTGCTTGTTGAGTATGAGTTTGTCTTTCACAGAAGTCCCAAACAGGAAACATCATCATTGTACTAACCTGTCACGTAAATGTCGTTGCCCAGGGCGGCTATACTGTAGCCACCTCCAAGGTGGTCTGGGAATTCTGCTAAGTATCTCCACTGTCCAGTCTGTGGGTTGTAACAATCCACAGTAACAAGCTCATCACACTCTTGATCACATCCTCCAACCACCACCAGAATTTCGGCCAGGCCGGTGGACGGACGAGGGCGCATTCGATGACCAGGTCGGTCATGGCGGTCGTATTCGTAGGACTGAAAGCTGCGTGCCTCACTGACTAACCTCAAACAAGCAGGTGACAAGTAGACCAGAGGATCGCTCTCCACGTGGGCCAGAAGGTAGAAACGGCGAACAAACGGCAGTCGTACTTGCTGCAACAACTCAGGCCAGTAATGCAACCGGTGCTGCAAGTCGGCTTTGACCCAGCGTACGGCAATCTGGTATGCCGTTTCTTCCTTATCCACACACAGTCCATCGTCAGACACAAACTCCAATAGTCGCTTCCACGACAGGCGCTCAAAGTCCATGCTCTTCGCCAGCTCCACAATGTTCTTCAGCACAAAACGGCGGGCGCTAACCGCCAACTCACGGCAGGCATAAGCCTCTGCAAAGTCCTGGATCTCCAAGCAGTTGGAAACATCAAGTCTCTGCTCCAGGAACGCGCAACACGCTTCTTTGACGGAAGGGAACTGAAAGAGGTCCGCAGTCTTGAGCAGAAGGTCCACGTTGTCATGTGTGACGGTCACGCGACCAGTGTAGCAAAAGTCCACCAGGAGGCCCAACAGTTCAGCAGATACTTCGTGTAGCACCACACGGTCCATGACACTCTCTCTAAGAGTACCGGCAAACATGGCACGGAAGTACGTGCTGGCAGCTGCTAGCACAGTTCGATGGCAGTGGAACTCCTTGCCTTCAGCACACAACGTGACATCGAAGAACTTGCGCTCTGCGCGGAGCTCGTGGATGCCTCGGAGCAAGTTGATGGCGTGGGCCGCGTCAAAGAAGGGCAGCATAGAGGGCTGCGTTTGTAAAACTGGTTTCTCCATTACAGTTCCTTTTAGCTTACTGTATTTCTCTTGTTGTATGTCTAGTCAGAATGCAGGATTCATCTTTAAACAGAAAAACAGAAGTTTTATTAGTAGTTTGTAGTAATAGTTTTTCAGTTGACTAACTAAAACAAGTCCTAAAGAAGAGAAAAGCTTAAATTGAAGTTTCAGCCTACCTGTGAATCTTCTCAAAGCGTTTAAATTTGTGAAAGGAAAGGGACACAGTAGCTTCTAGAATGAAATATCATGCGGTTATGACGAATGTACGCAACCGTTGGTCTTAAAGAGTGCTCGTCGTGTCTGGTCTATAAATACACTAGCAGTGTCCATTTTCACAGGATGGGAGGGGGTCTCCGCACACCGTTTAGCTTCTTTTACTGGAGGTTACAGAAGCTTCTCCACTCTGAGTAACTTCTCATACAGCAACAAAGCTAAAGAAGGTTTAAAGGGGTAGTTCAGCCAGAAATAAAACAGTGTCATCATTTACTCAACCTCATTTATTCCAACCATGTATTACTTCTTTCTTTTTGAGAATGTCAGAGCTGCTCTTTTCCATACAAGGAATGTGAATCGAAAAAAGAACAAAAAATGCACCATAAAGTACCACAGAAATACTTGTGCACTATATTCAGCTAATTGTGAGCTTTGTGTGAGAAACAAAGCTGTTGTCCACTGGCGGATGATGCGGTTATGTTATCTGCTGCTTTAAATGCTTGAGCTTGTTAAAGTCAAGTGGGTTCGAATGATTATTAAAACTTTTATAGTTACAGTTATCGGCCTTGGTATGTACGGCCATTAACGGCTCACATTTGCTATCATATGATTTCAGAAGACATGGAACATAATATTTTATTGTTACTTTTATGTTTTTTAAGATTGTCAGTGTCAATCATCAATCACTTGTGTGGAAAAAGAGCAGCTCAGACATTCTGCTTAACATCTACTGTTGTGTTTCACATAAGAAAGTAATGTGAATGACATGAGGGTGAATAAATGTGTATTTTTGGGTAAACTACCCCTTTAAAAGTAAGATTTCTAAATTTTACAATATACTGCACACAAGATACTTTTAAATGAAAAAGAGCATTAAGCAGTCTGTATAAATATGCCTTACACTGTTTCTTCTGTATATTCTGTTTATATAATTCTCAACAACAGTCACAAGGCAGGCAGCTAAAGAAAGGTTGTTTTTTTTTAAAATGGCAGTGCGAGTTTAAAATAAAATGACATTTCCATCGCCAGGATCAGGTATCAAAACAGAGTTGCACAAACATATGACTCCTTTAAGGCACAAAACAACCATAGCTTTTCATAGACCCATGAGACATGCAGAGATTTACCTATGCAGCAGACAGCTCTGAAGTTTTATGAAGGTTGACTCATCAAAGGACGAGGGAGGGAGGGAGAGGGAGAGAGAGAGAGAGAGAGGGGCCCCAAAGGGTCAACAAACTGCAGAGAAATAGACCTGCTCTGTAAAGCAAAGCTCTACAGTTTTTAGTGAGACCTACATTATGCGTAGCAGGGCTGAGGAGGAATAATGCATTCACTTTCTACTGTGCTCCCGAGAGACTGGGTATTTTTGGAATTTATTAGGTGCCAATATATATTCTCCATAATGCAGTGTTTCAGTTCTGAGTTTGTATCTGTTATTGAAATGAATTACCTGAAAGAAAATGTACACATTTAACTGCAAATTCTATTTTAATATACATTAATATTTAAAAAAATAAAATAATATATAAAAATGAAACATTTTTCTCTCTCTCGTTTGGGGTCAGTAAGATCCTATCTTTTAAAAAATAAAAATATATATTTTTTTTTATTCAGGAAGGATGCATTATATTGATTAAAAGAGGACTTAAAGACTTTTACATTGGTACAAAAAATTTATTATTTAAAAAAAAGCTGCTGTTCTTTTGAATTATACAAAAAATGAATCATGGTTTCCATAAAAATATAAAGCAGCTGTTTTCAAAATTGATAATAATATGAATGATAATATGTCTCCTGAGCATATTAGGATGATTTCTGAAGGATCATGTGACACTGAAGACTGAAGAAATGACTGCTGAAAATTCAGCTCTACCAAAGGAATAAATTACATTTTAAAATATATTAAAATAGACAAAAGCTACTGTTTTTACTGTATTTTTGGTCAAATAAATGCAGCCTTGGTGAAAATAAGAGACTTCTTTCAAAAATATAAACTTAATTGTTTTCCAGCCCTACACTTTTGACCAGGAGTGTAATCCAAATGAGTTACCAAATCCTTGCAAACTTGCGACAAAACAAAAACAAAACGGTTGGAAATCACCATACATAATTTTAATATTTTTATATTTCTAACAATAATTGCTTTTCAAACCCAAATTTGATTCTTGACAATGACCGACTGTATAATGCTCTAATAACAAAGCAGCACAGTTCTGTATAAGTGAGCACTTGTTTTTAAAAGGTCATGGTTTATGAAGCAACCATCTCGTTCCTCTCATACCTGTTGAGTATTAGGCAACTCGAATACCACGGTGCTTACTAGTAAGTCCAAGAATAGCATGGCTGACAGTGACCAACACTTCGCTTCTCCTGACTTCCTGTCTTGTCATTTCAATAAAGTGTCATGACTCATGATCTTTAGTTAGGAGACATGACCATTGACAGGAAACATCACTCTGTGACATAGCATGAGCTGCCGTATCAACAGCAGGACTTTCTAAAACATCATTTTGAAAACATACAGATTACTCAACAACTTATCACAATTTTTTTTAAATCTAAACATAACAAAATCATTATTGAATATTTATTATATATAGGCTAGTAGTCGAGTGAACTTCAGATTTGTCCTTTTGCTGGTTCCTTTAGATAGGTATCTTCTTTGTACAATTTCAGAATAGCAAACCCCTTTATGAACCCCTCAGGGCCCCTCTTCCATCTACACAGCCATTGTACACCCTGTATGTGTTTCTAAACCACCAGTGGCCTGCAGTCTAATGTTGCACCTGGCTGAGAAATGCCCATCATAACACAGCTGCCATGGCTCTGCGTTCCATCAGCACGATCCCAAAGTAGCTGAGCAATGAGCATGTTTGGGCCTCAGGACATCCACAATCAGGCTCAGCTTCACTCTGTATAGCCAATTAGACCAGTCCTCAATCCATCACATTTATGATGAAACCCTCACAAGCCCTTGTAATAAGGATAGGATTTGTTCCTTGGTGTGAATCAGTGCTATTTACATATTTGCAAATTTTGCATTTACATAAATATTTATACACACACACATACACAGTATACATATACACTGCCCAGCCAAAAAAAAAAAAAGTCACAGTTTGGATTTAATAGGCAAATGCTTAAGAGTCAATGATTGGATCATTCTTACAGTGATTATTATGTCTCTAGCATGTTATATGTTTGGCAACGGTTCTTCTAACCCTAATTGATGGATTGTGTAGCTTTTCATTTCTTAAACTAACCATGTAGAAAGACACATCATGATCATGGCCATATTCCAAGATGACAATGATTCTTTAGAAGATTCATCAGGCTCAAATTGTGAAAGAAAGGTTGGAAGGGAGCATAATTTTCACACAAATTCATTGAAAGTCTTTGGGATGTGCTGGAGGAGACTTTACAGAGTGCTCACCTCTTGCATTGTCAATACAAGATCTTGAACAAAAATTGATGCACCTCTTGAAGGAAATAAATGTTATGATGTCATTTCCATCAAGAGGTTTACACACTCTACTGGTCAAAAGTTTAGAATAATTACATTTTTTTTTTTTTTTTTTGCTAACTAAGGCTACATTTATTTGATCAAAATATAGATAAAAAAACAGTAATATTGTGACATGTCATTATGATTTAAAATAACTATTTTGTCATTGTAATATATTTAAAAATGTAACTTATTTTTGTAATGGCATAGCTGAATTTTCAGCAGCCATTTTTCCAATCTTTAGTGTCACACGATCCTTCAGAAATCATTCTAATACTGATTTGCAACTCAAGGAACATTTATTATCATTAATAGTTTATTGTTATTATGAACAGTTTTTGATGCTTAATATTTTTGTAAAAAATTATTAATAAGTGAGCATCAAATCAGCATATTAGATTGATTTCTGCATGTGACACTAATGACTGGAGTAATGATGCTGAAAATTCAGCTTTGCCATTACAGGAATAAATTACATTTTGAAATATGAAAATAGAAAACAGTTCTTTTAAATCATAATAATATTTAACAATATTAGTGTTACAGAGACTTCTTTCAAAAACATTACGTTTGACTGGTAGGCTAATGCATACATATTCAAACTGATGGATATATATATATATAAGACAAATGTTTGGCTCTACAAGTTAGGAAGGTCAATCTATTCCACAGCACTGCATATAAAAGTAAGTTAGGCCTATGTTTGCAAATTTGTGGATTATAAGATTATTATTAATAATGTCTAAACCTTGTATTTTGGAATTAAATATATTTTGTAAAGTTTCATCATACATTTTTGCAATAGCCTACAGCCAGTAGACCTTCAAAAGAGTCTATTTTAAGATTTGACCTGATGTTATGTCATACATTGCTCCTCTTCACCTACTGCCAACTACATAGCGAAGAGGCTTCACAACAGAAACGTTTCTAATATAATTTTCAATCCAGTAAAATCCAGCGTCATGATCAATACAGAAACATATGTGAAATCGGTTTCCGACACAATAACCGTCTGCTCTCTGTCTGCTTCGGTTGAGAAAAACAACACGAGACGCGTCACATTTTCACCTTCAAACACACAGGCTTTTTCTGACGCATTTCTACTCACCGAATCCAGCTGTTAACGAGTTCGTTTGCTTTTTGCCTCGGACAGTTTGACAGACTGGTACAATTTGTGCAATATCTCTATGTAGCGTTTAACTTTGCTAGCGTTTTTTCTTCGCTCATGTCAGCGTCATGACTCCGCATCATAAGAGATGCTCATTGGACACTAGTGCACCAGTTACACGGTGACGTGATCTCAAGTTTGACTGTCCAAACTGTTGAACTGACGCTCATACATTACTTCAATACATTCTCTGTTCACTTTCTGCGCGAGACCGGTATGTTTGAACAGACTCACTAAAAGATAATTAGGTTTTGCATGGAATAAAGTGCTAAACATTGAAAGCCGGAGTTAGTTGTCACGGTAGTTGTTAGCTGTGTATGCTTGCTTTCTCTAGCAGTGGTTATCTGAGTATCAAAATAAATCTACAAATACAATCTTTTTTTGTAATAGTTTTTAGGTAAACAAGAGGAATAAGTCAAGTAAATATATATTTTTAATTTATTTCCGATATCCCCACATGAAAAAAATACTATAGTAATTTATAGTAAATACTATAGTGTTTTGAACCATACTATAGTAAAGTACTTGAATTATGTTTTTATGGTAATTCTATAGTTGCTGTGGTGGTAATATAACAACTATAGTAATATAAACAAATTACCCAATACTGAACTAAGTTTTCTACAACTATAGGGTATATTATACTACAATACACTACAGTTTAGTGTACTAAAAACTAAAGTATACTAGAGTATTTATTACAGTTTATCAGTTCACTATAGTTAATACTACAGCTGTAGCATTCATTAACAAAGTGTTGTAAATACTCCAATATATAAAATATACTACAATTTACAGTATGGTTAATTATAAATTACTATAGTATTCACCCTGCTGTATTACAAAGATAGATTTTTAATTAATTAGCGTTGTTGATATCTATTGCATATATGTTGTGGAAGACGATATAAGAGTTTTTGTTGTTGTTGAAAATATCCGTCAATATGTGGGTTTCTGTCCCGTGTGACAACGTGCCCCACTATGTTTTTTTTTTAAACTGGCCGATAATGGTGTAAAAAAAAAAAATGTTTACTTCTAAATTTTATAAATAACCCCTCAATATTTGCTGCAATATAAAGAGTGAGAACTAGTCTTCTCCTTCCATAGCTGTATTTACACACAAAATTATACTTAATCAGAATGAACAATTTAGCTCTTTACTGTTTGTTTTTTTGTTTGTTTGTTTTTTCTTGACATAAAAGCAAAGGGATTATTTTATGCTTTCGTGATTTTGATTTAAGATCCTGGCCCCCCTGGTGCTATAAGATAATCTTACTGCCAAGACTTCATCTTTGCATGCATAATCAGTGATGATTTTTTGAGTGAATGAATGGTTACATGGAAAAATAGAAAGCTAGTCTTTTTGATAAGAGCATTTCAGATAGGATTTTTAACATCATGATTAAGAAAAGATTAAGTTTCTCAGCTTTTTCAATCATGTTGGATTCTAAATCTGGACTTAGTGTGTGTACTTACAGATTTGAAAAATGAAATGAAATATGATATGTGACAAATTGAATTAAATGACATGCACTGAGCAAGTCTAATCCTGAAGCAGTTTCATGCCAGAAATGCAAATTACAGTACATTTAATCAAGTTAGTCAGTATTCAGTATCTCCTGTCCCCATGTTAAGAGAAATCATGAGTAGAGCAGAAGTGTTGTGTGCGCTGTGTGAACATGATGGTTATTGTAGTTCTAGACTAAATATGAGTTTGCATTTACTGATCTCACGCACACAAAAACAGATTCAGTAGGCCTATTCCTCAAAATGAATAAAAACAGTGAAATGCAAACTATTAAGCAAACCTGCAATAATTAAAATGTTAAATAATACAAACATAATGAATTTAATCTCACTTTATTAAGCAATGTATTTGCTGTTGACCTTCGATGATCCAGTTCAACCATACTAATAAGCAAAAATGACTTAAACGAGTTAAACATCACATTTGCCCAAAATTGCCAAAAATGGCACTTTTGTTTTTTGTTATTAAAAAACAAACAACCAAGTCCAGCCCAGGTGAGAAAAAGTAATGCAACACTTGCAATAAAAAGTAACTTTCCCTAACACTGTTTACTATTGTATTCGTTAGAATGAACTTTCAGATTACTTATTACATTAAAATTATTATTTTAAAAACAAGTGGTGTAACATGGACCTGAACTGTAAGGACAATCATCAGCTTTCATTGGCCCAGAAAATGCTGACACTCCCTTCTGAGAGAAACCGATTTTGCTCAGGCCTCATGCTGCTGCTTTCATTGATTAGCCATGACATTGATTGTGTTTTAACACGCTCACAATTGATGTGGTGAAGAAACTGCCACATAACTTTGAAGTATTCATCCTTGAGAAGATATTTGATTTTAAGCCAGTCTTGCAGTAATGTTATAGCTAAGGAGGAATGGACTGAAATTCCCCCTGCTCAGACCTCATGATAGTTTCTCAGAGCTTTTGTGGGTTAGTGTCTATCCATCTGGAGTGACTGTACTGGAACATACTACTCACTAGATGGAGCTATTTCACATATTGTATGTATTGTTCTATAGTTAAGAAATTTTACTGATAAATTCATTATTGACAAAATTGCAAGTGATGCTAATATTTATATTAAATAGTATTATATATGTTTTTTATTATGTCAAATCAAGCAATATTAATTTACTGCACATCAAAAATCCAGTCACTGCATGCTATGCATAACTGCTTGCGCCTCCGCATAAATCCAGTTTCTATTATATTCTCATTTCCACACTTCTTGGCAATGTTTAGCCTGGATTTACAGCTTTGCTTCAGAGATAATCTATAGCAGGTTTGCTCCTTATTCATAAAAATGAATTAAAATGTCCACACCATAAGGTTTGGTATTAGTCATTTTTATAGTTGGATGATGTAGATGTAATGCTAGATTTAGGCACTCAAGCATAATGTTACTGATGATCAACACAAAATCCGTGGACTATTTTGCTCTATTATCATTCTGCTGAGCAGAGCAGTGGGAAAAAACACCACTGTCAGGTGGTCAGAGCATAAATTATTGATACAACTGTTAAATCAGAGTGTTGATGGAAATGCCAATAAACACTTCAGCAGACGGAGAGCAGAGAGATAGGGATGATTTCGCACAGTCCTCAGCACACAGAAACAATCGTAGCACTGCATTCAGAATGTTGTGTGTAAATACACGCTTGCCAAAAATAACAATCAGGTTCAGTATAGAAACTAACATTTGTTATTACACGGGTCCTTGGATAATCATGGAATTCAGCAGTCTGATATTTCCTAATATTCTCCGCTGTTCATGTCCCACAGACTCGCTTTCCCTCTCTCTCATGCAAACTTAACTTGCGTCTTTGTTTTCAGAGGGCTTTTAGTTTTAATATACTGTTCATCTTGCTGCTAGGCTAGATTTAGCAGACACAGATAATATACAGGTAATAAGCTCTTTAATGTATTATATATTTTGAAGATTAAAATTGTTGCAGTGTGATGTTTTTTAATGGAATTTATTTTCCTTATTTTATTATTAATTGCATATTTGTTAGTATAGCTGTGCTAGAGGCCTGTGGTTGTCATCTCATTCTGAAAGCTCATTTTCACATACTAATGTCAGGATGTGCATTATGATCAGACTGTGTGCGTCTGCCTATCCATGCCTGATGGTAAATCACGCTGAAGATCCTTTTGAAGGGGTTAATGCATTCTAACCTGAACTCATAAATCTTCAGGGAAACGTTTATCATTAGGTGATGCTCAAGGGTGTTGCTTAGAATTCAAGAGGACTTTCTGAGGACTGTCTTAGCTGTCAGAGCAGAAAAAGAAGTGTTGTTGCATTTCTCATCCTTTCTTATTCTATCCCTGAAGAAAAAAAAAAAAGATATATACACAGAGTATGGTATAAATGTTTATGTTCAGTGTTAATCATGAAGTAAAGTTAATGCTCCAAATTCTGCAATAAACACCTCAGTAATTATCATGCTGAGATCATGGAAAATCAAACAACAGTACAGTTGTTGAAGCTCATTTATTTTCCTGGTACAAACCATTAGTGGCTAAACTTCTCATTATTCAGACAACTGGCTAATTTGTTCCCAGAGTATGCTAAAGTTTTCCACATTTGCAATTATGCCTCCATTTATCAGTGTTTTATCCTCTTGTTCACACATTAGCTATTCAGGCCTAAGGTTTATTCTACTTCAAATAGCAAGAATACCGTTGGCTATTTTAATTTGGAGACTGGTGACCCACTTGAAGCTGGACTGATCATTTCCTTGTGGATGTGCTGGCTTGAGGACATGGAGCTAGCTGCTATCCTTCAACTTAAACTCTGTGTGTCAGTTAAAAGAAGGTCCAACTGCTTTCATCTTTGGTTGACAGCAAAAATTCAATTCACAGCTGTCCTTCACCTTGAAGCTGAATGTCAATGTGCTTGTTTAGGCTGGTGTTTCGGCATTGTTTTAACTTTGATTTGAAATGGTGTTTGCCCACAATATCGGGTCAGAAATCTTTCTTTTACTCCTTCACTTTGACAAAGGATCATAAATTTGTCCTGTCTAGTCTCTGACACACTATTATCTTTGCTGTCTTATCAAAGATAGACTAGAGCAGGAATAATTGTAGCAATTTTTGGCTTTCTTTCATGTTCATTCATTCAGAAAAATGTTTGTCTCAACAACCCAGTTCAAGGCTGAAAATAACACAATTTTTAACAGTTCAAAATAATCTCATATGCTCTCCAAGGCTGTATTTATTTGATCTAAAATACAGTAAAACAGTAATAATAAAAATAAGTATTATTACACTCTAAAAAATGCTGGGTTAAAAACAACCCAAGTTGGGTTGAAAATGGACAAACCCAGCGATTGGGTTGTTTTGACCCAGCAGTTGGGTTAAATGTTTGCCCAACTTGCTGGGTAGTTTTATTTAACCCAACAATTGTTTACCAATTACTATATGTCTGGCTTAAAATGAACCCAAAATAGGTTGGAAATTAAAAATCAGACTCATAATTACTAAAGGCAACAATAATAAAAAAGATTAGCAATTTAATAAATGTTTATTGTTTAAATATTATTCAAAAAAAGTATTAATAAATTTTTGTTTATTAAACATATTAATAAATGTTAATTTCCAACATATTTTGGGTTCATTTTAAGCAAGAAATACAGTCATTTTTAAACAATATTTGGGTTAAATAAAACTACCCAGCAGGTTGGGCAAACATTTAACCCAGCCACTGGGTTAAAACAACCCAATCGCTGGGTTTGTCCATTTTCAACCCAACTTGGGTTGTTTTTAACCCAGCATTTTTTAGAGTGTACAATTTCAAGAACTGTTTTCTATTTTAATATACTTTTAAATTAGTAGTTGATTATGATTTAACTTTTTAACTTTAGTTAGTGTGTAATGTTGCTGTTTGAGGATAAACAACATCTGCAAAGTTACAATGCTCAAAGTTCAATGCAAAGTGAGATATTTTATTTTAAAGAATTCTCTGGACTACAACAAATGGTTGGAAGGGACTTCGACAAGCTTCTTCCTGGGTTAGTGACATCACTAACACTAAAATTTACATAAACCCTGCCCCCGAGAACACGCAACAAAGGGGTTGAGGCCATGTTGGGCTGCTTTAGAGAAGAGGAAGAGTTGTTGCAGTAGAGTGTTGTTACCATGCCGTTATTTTAACGCCAGACTCCTTCACAAACGAGGGTCAATTCAACGCAGGATATGCACAAAAGATTAACATGACGGCACATGCAGTCGATGAGTTGTATTAACTCCCCGGCAACGACATAAATTTATCCACTAACCATTCAGAAACGTCCAGTTGCATTCTAAAAGTTGTAACTTCTTCCTGAGTCTCTCCATCAGTGTCCGACTCTGGTTTGAACAATGTAAGGCTGAACAACACCGTTACTGACAATCGTCATTTTGGCTGCGTGCGATTCTCCAGGTTTGTTGTTGTTGGGCAACTGAAGCGTGAGCTGTTAAAGCTCCGCCCTCTTCTGGAAAGGGCGCTGGGAGCAGCAGTTCATTTGCTTTTTAAGGGACACACACACAAAAACAGCGTGTTTTTGCTCACACCCAAATAGGGGCAAATTTGACAAGCTATAATAAATGATCTGTGGGGTATTTTGAGCTGAAACTTCACAGACACATTCTGGAGACACCAGAGACTTATATTACATTTTGTAAAAGGGCATTATAGGTCCCCTTTAAATATAATCATGAAACAGCTGGCAAAAAAAAATATCTCTGCTCATTTGCATTTTATTGGTTCTTTTTAAATCTGTTCCTTTTCCCCTTTTTTTTTTACATTTTCTGCACTGTCAGTTCTGTTTTTCTCCTAAATTCTAGGTTGAAATACTTGATACTTGACAGGTATCAATTTTCTTTCATAATGAGGGAATTTATTACAACATAATACAAATATAAATAAATAAAATAAAATGATTGTGTGACTACTTTAATTACATGTAATTTTGATGATATTTTCAATTTAGTCAATTTAATTACAGCTCAAAAAGAGGTGTTGTTGATCAAGCATTATTCTTTATGTAACAGTTTATCAAACACCTGACAAAAGTATTTTCCACAAACAACTATATCACATTTATTCAACTGATTTCAAGGATCTGCAGGCAACATTGTGGGTTCAGAGAGTGTTTCAGGTCAATTAGAGAACCAGCTTCCATCAGTGCAGCAGGAGGAAAGTAATGAAGCGCAAAACTCTCGTTTGAGTCATTTTGCATTCTGAATAAAAATGGGTTCTACATATTGTCTAGTGTCTGATATGAATAAATCTCTTGTAATACCAGCCTGTAATTAGTCTTTTATCATTCGGCCATTTGGCATTGCCTCTTTAGCTCATTTGGTTGTTGTTTGTTGTCAACCCCTGCAAGTCTTAAAATACCACAATGGATTCTCACTGAGAAAACTATTCATCACCTGAATTCAATGATTTTCTTGCTGATTATATGCATTTCTGAGACAGATAAAGGGGTTAAAGGAATTCTGTCATTTACTCAACCTCATGGCATTATAAACCTGTATGACTTTCTTCTGTGCAAAACAAGATATTTTAAGAAAATATTTTAGATGTGTTTTCTCTGTTTTCTTTTGTCCACAGTCAAAGTCAAATATGTCCAATGCTGTCTTTTATTATACATTATGAATAAAAAATATTCTTAAAAAAAAAATGTTTTGGTGTTTCACAGAAAGAAATAAAATAATGACGATGAGTTAATAATTATAACATTTTCATTTTTCGGCAAAAAATGTTCCTTTAAGTGCCGATGATAGCTGAAACCCTAGGCATTTGACATGTTAACTTATAGTTTGTGAACTCATGGTAGTCTATATCTTGAAGGTGTTCTTTGTTCTGTTCAGTGAATTAATCAAGTCCACATTTACATTCATTACACATAGATGCCTGAAACCCGTCGTCTGGGACACATGTACTCAATTCGATAAATCTAAATCAGCTGATGTATGGGCTTCCTTCAGCTCTCTCTGTCAGCTCCTCTGTAGTTATGGCAGAATAAGAAATAAACATCATTTGCAAGGCTCTTCTGACTCTTGAGTTCTGTCTTTAGTTTTTCAACTGAATTCCCTAGCGTGTCCCATCATTTGTGAAATGGGATGGAAATAATGTATCTTGTGTTTCAGTCACATTAGCACTTCCCTTCCCTTGCAGAAGAAATGTATTCATTGCACACATTTTCATTTTGTCACAAATGCATTAGGTTGCATTAGGAAAAGGCTGTTTACTCTTGTTCTTTGGTTACATTTATCAGAATCTGTTCTTTTATTTACACAGTAGAGGAACAATGGCCTCCACAGAGTGGCCAGAACTCGACAGACATTCATCCATCCATTTACCCTTTTCAGACGCAATCAATCATCCTGTCGGCAATCAAAGCAAAGGCCAGCACAGCACTGTACTCATTACTATAGTAAGAGACTCACAGCACTACATCTGTACAAGGTTCAAAAGTAAACTGAAATGTGAAAACTTTAGGTGAGTTAACTTTCCACTGGATCACATTATTTGATTTCAAAACTTTTCTATGCAATAGATGCAAATCCAACTGAAAAGGCAGTAGGATTATAAAGGAAATTAAATATTAGAGGAATACTTGAATTTATACCTATTAATCATATGTCTCCAAATAACATTTTTTACTTTGCAAACCTGTGCAAAAAATGCATTTTACAGTAGGTGTTTCTTTAAAGTGCAATATACTGTTCAAAAGTCAGTAAGTTGTTTTTTTTGTTTTTTTTTAAAGAAATGTATATTTTTGTTTTATTCAGCAAGGATGCATTAAATTGATCAACAAGTTAAGACTTTTATATTGTTATTGTTGGTCCATTGAAGCCACAGATGGCAAAACATGAAAAAAATATTATATTAAGCCAAGAAAAAAAAAACTGTGAACTGTGTGTCATTTTCAAAACGGTTTCTCTCCATGCTAGTAGATATTAATGCATAGAATTAATTTCTTCATCCACTTGGGTTGAGTGAAGCGCTTTTATTACAGCAACATTTCTTCCCTTAACATAGACAGTAACATTTATAGACCACGGTGCATCACAGGCTTTCATCTAAACAGCATGATAGAATTGTTCTTTTAGAACTTTGTCATTGACATTAAAGGATTAGTTCACTTTAAAATGAAAATTACCGTAAGCTTTACTCACACTCATGCCATATAACTTTCTTCTTTCTGATGAACACAATCTGAGTTATATTAATAAATATCCTGATGAGTCCAAGCTTTATAATGGCAGTGCACAAGACCAACAAAAGCTCAAGAAAGTGCATCCATCCAAACTCCACATGGCTCTTGGGGTTAATAAAGGCCTTCTGAAGCGAAGCGATGCATTTGTGTAAGAAAAATATCCATATTTAACAAGTTATAAAGTGAAATATATAGCTTCTTCCAGACCGCCTTCCATATTCAACGATACGCTTTCTTTAGGCTTGATACTCATTGGTCCCATTCACTGCCATTATAAAGCTTGGATGCGTCAGGATATTTATTTATATAACTCTGATTGCGTTTGTCAGAAGAAAGTCATTTACACCTAGGATGACTTGAGGGTGAGTAAATCTTAGAATAATTTTCATTTTAAAGTGAACTAATCCTTTAACTCTTTGACAACAGACGTCTTATGACAGAACATCTTAACCAGCTAAAACTGTTTATCCTATGGCTTTTTTCACACACATAGCATCATTATAAAACTTTGCTGGCATTTCAACAACAGGTCATTCACACATGGCCTCTAAACAGAAGAAAATGCTATTAAATATATGGAAAAGGATGTTTGTGTGAAAGAGCCTATTATCTAGTGTGGTGCTTCTGTCTCCCAGCCTTCCTCAGACTTTTAATTTACCACGAACTGTGACCTTATAAAGCTATACGAGAACAGAAAGCGATATAACAAATATAATGAAACTACTGAGGAGTAAATCTTAGAGTAATTTTGAACTATTGAAGTAAAGTTGAACTATTACTGCTATAATATACCTTTATTGTTTAAATGCCCATCGTTCAAAAGTTTAGGGTTGATAAGGTATTTTTGAAATAAGTCTCTTTTGCTTGCTAC
>RJVU01036174.1:907996-921721 GCA_003731715.1 Anabarilius grahami | reverse complement strand
TATATATATATATATAAAAAAAAAAGGTAAAAACAATAATATTTTGAAATTTTATTACAATTTAAAATAACTGTTTTCTATTTTAAGATATATTGAATGTAATTTATTCCTGTGATCAAAGCTTCATTACCCCAGTCTTCAGTGTCACATGATCCTTCAGAAATCCTTCTTTTTTTGCTGCTTAAGAAACATATTATCAATGTTGTACTTAATATTTTTATGGAAACTGCTAAATTTTTTAAAGGATTCTTTGATGAATAGAAAGTTCAAATAAGCAGCATTTAATAGAATATATTTTGTTTGTGAAGCACACACAGCTGTCTTTATTTTGCTCTTGGCTACAGAGACCAGTCCGGTCAATCTCTTATTTCCCATCACTTTTTGGCATTTTATCAGCGTATCTGTGCACCCAAGGATGAAACTCCCTTGTCAGGTTTTGAAATTCAGTACAACTCAATCCAAACCCTCTCAAACCAAAGCCTAAAAATGTATGAAACAAAAACATGGCTGAGACAGCAGGGTGAACCTTATCAGAACATACTGAACAACTCTTAAGATGAGCCAACAATGCTTGACTGCGATTAATCTGGCTCTGCCATGGCAAAATAACAAGACATTACACCCCAGGAGACTTTGAGAACCACATGTCCCTCAGAGTTTAAAGAACAGCTTTGGTTCATCCTCTGGAGGACCCTTCAATTAGCTGCCCCATCACAAGGCAGCTAAGCAGCTGTGTCATTAAAATGGAGCCTCAGTGGGCAGAGAATGAAGTCAACTGATCATTAACCAGAATAAAGTACCAGCACTGGGACTTCACATGGACTTTGAAGAGGCTTCTGACTTTGGAACAATTGCAGCTTAAGGTGGCCGAAATTTCTTTTTATTCACTTTCAAACTGTTTTAAATTCGACTGCTGTGCCTTTATGAATCGATATGCATTTCAGACCAAGTATGCTTTTCAAGAAATTGCTAAATGGATCTGTTTTTTAAAATGTTTTGATTACAGTATCTTAATGATATGGTATCTCAATTATAGTATTGATTATATGGTAGTGGTAACGCTACACCATCTTTCCTGTCAGCGCAGCTCAAGTGAAGACATTCAATTACAACTCAACTCCTAAAGCAATCTCTTCATAGTTTCCCATGTAATTCACTTTCATGATGAGGTTTCTCTCGCTCACCCACAAAACTTCACACTCCATTTGAACTCTGACTCTGCTTTCGGTCTTTATTATATTGCCGCTTACCCTCAAATCACCCTCTGCCTGCAGTTCTCTAGAACATAACGGGGGAAAGAAGAAAGGAACAGCCTGGCTCAAAGTCAAAGGTGCACGTTATCAAGTCTCCACATGTACTAAAGGTAAAAAACACACTGAAGCTCTTTACTGTGGCGAGCTGCTGAAATGCCAATTATCCATTATATTTAACAGGTTTCCTATTATTTCTGTATGGACAAATCTTATTGTGACTCCATACAATGGCATTCAAGAGAATTATGTGTTTTTAGCAGGTATCAAGAGTCTTTTTTTTATTTCCTGACATAAATATTTCCACCACAGTGTCATTTCCACTGCACCTCAAATTATGTAATTTGTTTGGTGGATTTCAAAGACTCTTTAAATAAAATTGTCCGACTCTTCAAAGGTTTGCGATGTTAATTTCGTAGCTAGTATATTATGTATCCAAAATACACATAATTAAATCATATTTTAATCATTGTATGATTAAATCATATATTTAAAAAAAATAATTTGACAAAAGTAGAGCTTGACTGGAAATTATGCACAATTTAAAAAATTGTTAAAAAAATATATTATTTTTTACACATCAGGTTTTTCATCTTAAAGTCCCCCTGTGGTGTAAATCAAGTTTTTAATGTTGTTTATTTGTCTTTGGTGTATTTAATATGCTTTAAGACAAACCATGTGCAAATTCATAAGTCAACACCATTGCCAAGTATTTTCTCTTTAAAACTGCAGTGATCTAAAGACAGTTTCAAAAACACAGTTTGAAATAGCTGGTTTTCCTGATGTCACAAACTACCTTTTAGCCAATCACGTCAACGTGCCGGCGGGCTTTAGCATATCATTACTATGCTGTGAAGCAAGAGAGTCTCAAGAGAAGCCAGGTTATCCCAGTATATTTTTCTGTTGATATAAAAAATTAGGTGGATTTAGCAATATAGGAGGTGTATGATGTATATTATGATGTTATGATGAAGTTGTTCAAAGAGTTTCCAAGATACTGATTTTTAGAAGACAGCTGTTTCACTGAGATGGTGAACAGGAACAGGGTTTGTGTAACATTAGCAACACATTATTAGCTGTTAACGTAGTCAAGCAAAAGACTAATCATATTAATTACCGTTATGTGTCTGACGTTGTAAAAAGCGATACCATTGTGCTGCGTTTACCTCAGTAAGTTGACGGAGTGCTCGTGCGAGTGCGTGGAGGCGGGGCTTATTATCATATTCATAGATCTGCGTATAATAAATGAAGAAAGGGTGTAGAGTTACATTCAAGCTATTTTAAGGCATCGAGATTTTTTTTCACAGGAAAAAAGTGTTTAAATATCATTTTGGTGATCAAAGATGAGTTTTAAGGGATAAAATTATTGACTACAGGGTAGTTCACTCAAAAATGAAAATTTTGTCATCACTTACTCACTTCAAGTTGTTCCAAACCTGTATGAGTTTCTTTCTTCTGTTGAAGAATGTTGGTAACCAGACAGTTGATGGTATATCCATTGACATCCATAGTATTTTTTTTTCCCGAATATGGATGTCAATGGCTATATCAACTGTTTGATCACCAACATTCTTTAAAATATCTTCTTTTGTGTTCAACAGAAGAAAGAAATTTCTTTGGAACAACTTGAGGGTGATGACATATAAGTGATGACAAAATTTTCATTTTTGGGTAAACTCTCCCTTTAAACATTCTTTTCAGTGACATTGTTGTCCCCTTAGTAAACAAGTACACTAACTTATATACAAAAGTGTTGTGGTGGAAATGACAGTGCAATTGTGGGACAGTAATTTAAATGTATTTATTCATGTTATAACTACTAAAATGGTTCATACATTTTTTACTCTGCCCAAGGGACACAAGAGTGCCCAGAGTTGAAATAAATATTTGCGTAATATGATTTGTACAAAGGTTTCAATATGAACGAGAGTTATTTTTGAAAGCTGTTAGTGAATTTAATTGGCACAGGTAGGTTAATTTTTTCTGCATGACCTCTTTCCTCTGACATTTCTCACTGTTTCTGCTCTTTCTTTGCTCTGGCTACTGGGAAACTGTATCTGGGGGTTATCTCTCAGCTTCTCAGTCTATTTCTGTATATGACGGCAGTTAGTTCTGTGACCTTTTGCCAGATGTCATCGGAGTGTTTTGTATGTGCAGTTGTGGTAAATGGCAACATCTAGAACTTTTCTGTGCCTGCATTGCATTAATTTAGAAGATTTCCTCCCAAGTTGTTTTTGTTGTATAATGTTTCTAAAATGCATCAGGCAAACTTAATTATCTAATGTAAATCAAATTCAATGTTATTTTGATTAAGAATTACAAGGGCACATGAATTGTAAAAAAATGTTTTAAAAAAATCATGTGCTCGGATAAATCATTTATAATAAATCCTGCAATATTCCATAAAAAAAGAAAGAATTGTCCATTTTGATTTCATGGGGACATCACCATGACCATTTTGAAATTAAATCAAGTCACTCTGGTGGGCCAGGAGACAGGGGTGAAAGTTGTATTTATCCACACAGAAATAAATCTCCCAACACTGCATCACAGCCAAGCATCACATCATTCCACCTGGCCGATTTCAAACATTGAGCGACTGCTATTAGACACAGCACAGCTGGAGAGAAAGCTGGAAAATTGAGCTCAGAAAAACCTTTATTTAGTACACTGATCTGAGAGCAGCTGCACAGACTTACTTTCAATCATTACGTGTGGTATTTGAGAAAAGGCCAGCTGCTCCTAGGTCACTATGTAAAGTCTGTCACTCTCGCTAAGAACTTTGCTCTCTCTTGTCTACTGTGGTGCAGACTCAGACGATTCTCGCTGGCTGACTTCGCAGCACCCCGTAATTTCCCTGTTCGTCTTAGGCTTTTAGTTACCAGGGTGAATTGGTGCAATTACAGTCATGGGTCAAATTAGGCAGGAGACTTGGGAGAAAAATTTTAGTTTTAAAGTTTTAGAACTTGTATTGGCATTGTATGGACGTGAAAACATCTTTCAACAACGAAAGCCACGTGAAGTTTAGAATATAATTTTACACTGAAAAAGGCAGATGTTTGTTTGAGAAACTTTAAAAAAAGCTTGACATTAAGCTCAGTGAAGACATTTCTCCACTAAGAAATTTAATTTAAATGTCAAGTTGATATAACTTAAAATCTTCTATCATTGCAACAATTTCCATTTAGATTAAGTCAATATTATTTCTACAATAATATTTATTTAGTTAGTTAGTTTATTTTTTTAGTAAATACATTTATGTATTCAATAAGTTAATACATTTATTTATTCAATAAGTAAATACATTAATTAAAGCTGCTGTCCGTAACTTTTTTTGTGTTCAAAATTTACAAAAATTATATAATGAGAATGTACAACATGAATCCATTTTCCAAACTGTGTTTTTGTCTTACCCTGAATCATTATGGTACACTTATAATAAGTGTTTATATTCGGACTATTTTGGACTGGACTGGTAGGACCCGCCTCAGAGTATCACAGTAACTGCGTGACNGACATTAAGCTCAGTGAAGACATTTCTCCACTAAGAAATTTAATTTAAATGTCAAGTTGATATAACTTAAAATCTTCTATCATTGCAACAATTTCCATTTAGATTAAGTCAATATTATTTCTACAATAATATTTATTTAGTTAGTTAGTTAGTTTATTTTACAAAAATTATATAATGAGAATGTACAACATGAATCCATTTTCCAAACTGTGTTTTTGTCTTACCCTGAATCATTATGGTACATTTATAATAAGTGTTTATATTCTGACTATTTCGGACCGGACTGGTAGGACCCGCCTCAGAGTATCCCAGTAACTGCATGACTCGCCATAGACATACACGGAGAAAAGTAGCTCCGGCTACAATGTTCTTCCACGAGATGCTTGCAGTTCTCTTTATTAACCGCTAGAGGGCAAAAAATCGCGGACTGCAGCTTTAAAATAAAAATTCAATAATAAATAAATTGAATTAAATATAAATAATTTATTTTAAATAACTGAAAATGAAATTAAATGGAATCAACACATTTATTTATTTTTAATTATATATTTAAAGTTACTTATATACATAATCTAAATATTAAAGTCCCCTGTAGTCAATAGTTTTATCCCTTAAAACTCATCTTTGATCACCAAAATGACATATTTAAATATTTTTTTCCTGTGAAAAAAATTTCTTCATGCCTTAAAATAGTTTGAATGTAACTCTACACACTCTAAAAAATGCTGGGTTATTTTTCCAACCCAAACGCTGGGTTGAGACAGCTGGGTAAGGATGCTGGGTTGATTTAACCCAATTTTGGCACCAATGCGAGAAGCCGCCATTTTCTCAGCGCCTTCGGATGGAAGCGACGCAAAGACGGTTTATGGTAAATAAAGATAAAAGTCATTATCAATTGTTTTGTCCAAGAGTATTTTGTGATTTCTTGGAAGGCGGAAAAAGTCAGAAAAGAGCTTATATATATATATAGGAAATATTCGCAGTTTTCGCCTCAAGTCTTAACGGCCACTTTTAATATAACGTTAGTGGGTTTATGTCATATTTACAAAATGTCTGTTAATAGAAGGTTACCAGCAGATATTTAACATTTATTTAACACCCTTGCCTCATTTAGTATATGCAGATCAATGAATATGCAAATTAGCCCCGCCTCCTCTCGCTCACGCCAGCTCAGAGATCCACATGCAGCACAATGGTATCCCTCTTTACAACATCGGACACATAACGGTAATTAATATGATTAGTCTTTTGCTAGACTATGTTATCAAACAGCTAATGATGTGTTGCTAATGTTACACAAACCATGTTCCTGTTCACCATGTCAGAGTCAGATATCTGCCTTCTAACAACCAGTATCTTTTCAAACGCTTTGAACAACTCAGAACGTTAGTGATGAAGGGCATATAGTTAATCATAACATCGTATACATCATACACCCGCCGTATTGCTAAACACTATTTTATCGTATCAACAGAAAAATATACTGGGATAACCTGGCTTCTCCTTGCTAGTTCGCTACTGTTAATAATATGCTAAAGCCCGCCGGCGCATTGACATGATTGGTTACAAGGTAGTTTGTGACGTCACAGACACCAGCGCTTTCAAACTGCGGGTTTGAGACTGTCTTTTTTTCACTGCAGTTTTAAGGAGAAAATACTCAGCAATGGTGTTGACTTATGAATCTGCACATGGTTTGTCTTAAAGCATATTAAAAACACAACACAGACATATAAACAAACTTAATTTTCACCACAGGGGGTCTTTAAGACTAAATTAGGAGTCCAGCTGTCTTTGATAAATAAAAGTGGGAGGTTATTTCATAAATTCCTTGCCGGTTCTGAAGTCAATGGTATGAGTCACCTAAACAAACAGTGGCAGCATAAAGTATAAACTACCACATATGAGATGACATTGACACAGCCTTGAATTAATTACATATCCTCAGTTTGGCTTGCAGGAGATGCCATGCTGTGTTTGAGTCAGACAGGTGAAGGAGTTTTGACATGCTCTCTCATTGTATCTCTCATCGCCTCAGGTGGAGCAACGATGCGACAGGACATTAATAACAAAGTAAATATGGAGGGAGAGGGAGACTCCGAGTTGATTTTTGCATTGTTATGTAAACAAATCAGGGCAATTGCGCTGAAACAAAGAGCAAAAGCAGCCGAGTATTTGATATTAGCCTGCAGACAACAATACAAACAATGCAGAAATCAAAGAAATTGAGATAATTACAGTGATGTGTTCTCATCATCAATCATTGGACCACTTTCAAAACACAAACAAAAAAATTTTTTTTTGCTGTAATTATGTTTTACTTTTAGTCTGTTTTCAGACCAATTGTATTCATTGCAATTTTATTGTAAAGTGATAGAATGCTTTTAACAAACTCGACTTCGTCTGTAAAATGAATGAAAACTTCAAAGCGATTGGATGCTCAAAAATGGACCCAACAGGTGACCAGTCTGTGTCCTTAATATCAGCTGCAGTCTTTGAGGGTAATATTCAGTGTCTGCGCTCTCTTAAAGAGCAGCACATCATTTGCATCCCCGTCTCTGTGATCTCCTGTCGGATTGAATCAAAGTTAGCCATGGATTTATTTTGCTCTCTTTCATTTTGCTCTTATCAAAAGGTTGATTGTGTTCAACCTGTTTCATTTCAGACTGAAATTAATGCACTGTGCAGGGAAAGGAAATAACCTGTTGCATCCATTGCTCACATGCAGCTCTGATTTAAAAAATATGTAAATGTGACTTTGATTTAGTTTCACACTACTTGGTAATGGATTTATTGCACCCAAATTTGAGTTTGCATATGAAGTTATGTTCAGTTTTGTCATTCTTAGTTGACCTAGTTTCCCTGTGTGTCTGATTAATCATTCTGTTCAACTGTTGTCTAATTAATTAACCAGTATCCGGTAACACTTTACAATAAGATTCATCTGTTAACATTAGTTAATGTATTAACTAACATGAACTAACCATGTGTTTATTAATCTTTGTTGACGTTAGTTAATAAAAATACAGCAGTTCTTTGTTTGTTCATGTTAGTTCACAGTGCATTAACTAATGTTAACAAATGCAACTTTTCATTTTAATAATGTATTAGTAATGTTGAAACCAACTAGTGCATAGCAACAGTAGTGTGAAACAATTTTTGTGCTAACATGCTCTTGACTTGAACCTGTGTTCTTAATATTGTACCTTCTTAAATCACTTCCACATTAAACCATTCACTTAAGTGTAATGTTTAATTCAAATAAAGCTTCATTTCAGACACAGCTGGAAATGACACACTCTATTGGAAATATGTTCTATCCTCCAAGAGGTGCCTATTAAGGGAGATTAATTAGCATGCTGGCAGAGATGTTTGATTACAGGGTTCAACATGTAGTCGAGATGAATGCTCATGTTTTATGTGATCAAATGTCACCCTCAATAAATGTCCTTGTAGAACAGTAATGAAAGTATACAGTGTTGGAAATGTGATGGTTTGATAAATGTAGAAGATGATCGAGTGATACCGCTGCCCTCGTGTCCTTTGCTTCCTCTGAGGTTTATGAGGCTGATAGAGAAAATGCAATTCCAATAGGTTACTGTGTGGTTCCTTGTAAGCTTTGTTTAAGATTGGCTGCACTTCCTATGGGGTTGGGTTATATTTGCTGACGGTCAGGGTTATAGATGTGTGTCTTATTTTCCATTTTGTAATTGGATTCATAGGGCAACAAATTGACTACTAGACATTATATTCCTCCATTTGAACAAAGTACATTCTCTATGTTTATAAATACTTACATTGCTTCCATCTGTGCCATTACACGGTTTTTGATTTGCATGATTTGAATAAGCAGCCTCTTATGCCATGTGACAGCCAGACAGAGAAGTTTAGCACCTGCAGGTACGGCCGTGTCACTTCAGACTCATCACTGCTGATTTCCACATGGACGAACTCCAAACTCTTGGAATTAACTTTAGTTATCTCAACTAAAAATCTATTTGGGGTATTTTCTGGGTCAAAAAAAATAGGACAATAATATGACAGAATTTTGGGGCAGTTTTTGATTTAATAATTAAAATGGGTCATTTTTCCAAGTAGTATAACTATTTCCATTGTCCATGGAAAATCATCAGTAGTATTTAGCAGGAATAGACCTTAAAGGGTTAGTTCACCCAAAAATGAAAATTCTGTCATTTATTACTCACCCTCATGTTGTTCCACACCCGTAAGACTTTCGTTCATCTTTGTAACACAAATTAAGTCCAGATTTTCTGAAGAGATTTGATTGCTTTATATCATTAACAGATTTAATTTAGGCTTTTATTCACATATATGGAGAGACAGAAATTTCTCAGATTTCATTGAAATATATTAATTTTTGTGTTTCAAAGATGAACAAAAGTCTTAAGGAATGACATGAGGGTGAGTAAATGATGACAGAATTTTCATTTTTGGGTGAACTAACCCTCTAAGATATCACAACACAAAGATTTCATCAATAATCCAATGGTGATATTAATCAGACTAAGTTTCTAATTAGCCTTTGATTATTAAGCTGAAATAATCCTAAAAATAGGTCTAAAGCTGTATTGTCTAAACACTAATGAGATGGTGTAGTTCACTTCTGTTTAGAATGTAGTCAAGAGGCTGAGATTACGTCAGTGGAGTGATTTGAGTTGCTGGAGGAAATTAGTGAAAATGAAAGAGCATGAATAACCGAAGTGTCACCTCAGCCATTCCTCTGTGGCAGAGTCTCTAACGCCTGTCATCTCTCGCTTTTCTTAATCAAATCAGTGCAGCCAGAAGAAATAACAATCTAATGATGCAGAAATAAAAAAAACAGTTTATGTGAGCACCTGCTTAACCCTGTGTGTTCAGTGGAAAACATGGAATGGTGATTCTGATCCAATTACAAAATGTTAGTATATTATGCTGTCTTCACGTGCTCTCAGAATTACCGTAAATACAAGTTTCCTATAGGTTAAAAATTGCACATGAACGCACTCCCATTTTGAAAGTTGAATGCAATGAGCTTGTGGTCATGACTTCAGAAATGGGAATTATCAAATTGAATTATCACGTGAAGGCAGCATACGTTTCTGAAGTTCAAACTGAGCAACAGAATGGGGAAAAAATGTGATTTAAGTTTTTTTAAATGGGATGTGGTTGTTTATGCCAGACGGCTGGTCTGAGTATTTCAGAAACTGCTGATCAACTGGGATTTTCACGTACAACCATCTCTCAGAGGTGATGCCAGAGGTCAGAGGAGAATGGCCAGACTGGTTTGAGCTGTTAGAAAGGCAACAGTAACTCAAATAACCATTCATTACAACCAAGGTCTGCAGAAGAGCATCTCTGAATGCACAAAGTATCGAACATTGAAGCAGATGGGCTACAGCAGCAGAATACCACACCGTGTGCCACTTCTGTCAGCTAAAAACAGGAAATTGATGCTATAATTTGCACAGGCTCACTAAACAATAGAAGATTGGAAAAGCATTGCTTTATATGAGTCTCAATTTCTGCTGCGACATTCAGATGGTAGGGTCAGAATTTGGTGTAAACAACATGAAAACATGGATCCATCCTGCCTTGTATCAACGGTTCAGGCTGCTGGTAGTGGTGTACTGGTGTGGGGAATATTTTTTTGGCACATTTTGGGCCCATTTTTCCCAATTGAGCATTATTTAATATAATATGCATCATAGCCTACTTGAGTATTGTTGCTGACCATATCCAAGTATGATGATCACAGTGTACCCATCTTCTGATGGCTATACTTCCAGCAGGATAATGTGCCATGTCACAAAGCTCAAATCATCTCAATCTGGTTTCTTGAACTTGACAATGAGTTCTCTATACTCAAATGGCCTCTACAGTCACCAGATCTCAATCCAGATCTTACCAGATCTCAATCTGCAGCAACTGCGTGATGCTATCATGTAAATATGGACCAAATCTCTGAGGAATGTTTTCAGCACCTTGTTGAATGCATGCCACAAAGAATTAAGGCAGTTCTGAAGGCAAAGAGGGTCCAACCCGATACTAGCAAGGAAGTTTTAATGCCCTGCATGGGTATGTTTACATATTATTTGTTGAATTTAGATTCAACTGTGCAGTGTGTGTATATTCTTATCAAAATATATTTCACAGTGCATATTCTTTGTGTACCACTAAATTAGGGGAAATAATATCATATTATACTAATATTCCTTGCAGTTTAATTTACCTGGCCATTTATTTATTTAGATTTAGGTATTTTTAAATTAGAGAAACTAAGTGTTTATTGACTAGTAATTTGTACAGACACGCTTTGTTCATAACCAGATATTCACTGTATAAAGTATTGTACATCATCAGAATATCTTATGAATACATAATACTATATTTACATAATACTTCTATAAGATTTTGTTAATCTCATAACATAATATCTTTATTTTAGTCCATTTAACCACAGGCTGTCAAAATCTTTTAACTTGGTTTTATGGGTTTCAACTCGATTGTCATCAGTAATTAATTTCAGAGTGTTCAAAAAAAAAAATGCGGTGAATTCATCACTGCTGTAGTCACTTTGTAAAAAATGTCAACCCACTAAAAATAACTAATTGCAGCTTTACATAGTTAAATAAAAACAGTGTAGTGGTGCAGTTAGACCAAGAATACTGTATTTTTATTTATTATTGCATTATATATTTCATAATTTGTTTTGTAGTATATAAAATAATGATGTATATTTGTTCATGTTTCATATTTTATGCAGGTGTGTGTATATTTATATCTTTTAAAAAAATTTTATCTCCGTTTTTCCTTACAGATACAAAATCGCCCATAACATTGATTCCTCTTGGCAGTTCAGTTGCATGGAGATAATACGGCTGTTGACTGAGTGCTCTGAACATATTAAAATCCCCATATATCACATAGGCAGTGAATATGTAAACACAGTTAACTAAACAGCCACATATAGTTACAGTTATCATAAAACAGAAACTGGAGTAATGAATCTTCCTCATAGTTGCTCAACAGAAGCATCATTAAAGACTCACAAATGGTAAATACACAAACACACACTATTCCCTCTGTTCACACATATGCACACAGGGCTCTGATCTCTGAGGACAGACTCAGAAGAGGAGGCGGCACTGAGGGACACATCGACCTGAGAAAAACAAGCCCAATGGTCATAATGAGAGGCTTTTCATTACAGGGCACAGGGATTGGTGTGGGGCGGGGGCGCGGAGAGCAAAAAGGGGCTGAAGGAGGCAGATGCTCAGCGCTGTATAATCACAGCCTCTCTCCTGCACCACTGGACTCATTTGTTGCATTTCATTTGTGGATCTTGAGATTAAATGTGATGCAATAATGCCGTCTCTTGAATACCTGGGGGCAGTAGTGAATCATTAAGCACGGCACACACACGTTTGCATGATACACCCACATAAATGCACAAACAAAAACTGTCTCACACACACATTCTTGCACTTGAGGAACAATAAGAATCAGCAGCAGGAGAAACTTGCGTTTGGAGGGGGTGTGTTCAGATCCAGCTGGAGGAGGCAGTAACGCCGAGGATGCGTCAGGGAGCATGACTGCTGCCGGAAAGGGGCATGACATGATCTGTCAGAAGGCAGTTTCTCTCATAGTTGACCTCTGTATGCAGGACAGCCCGCGGCTGGACCACGACACCTGTGAGGAGTTCCTCTTTCTCATCTCCAATCAACAGTACAACCACAAAGATTCGGGTAATGATGATTATTTTCCTTTTACAGTTCTGCTATTTGTAGAATGGATTATGTTGTTGTAGATGCTTATTTCTCAATGAGTATCTCGTTTAAATCAGAATCATGCTTTTATTTTGGCTCAGAAACAACTGTGGAGCCATTAAGTTAAAATTACCTACTCTCAGTATAGCATCACTCACGGTTGGACTGCGTTGTGTGGGTTGTAGTAGGAATAATTATTTAAGTCCAGAAGTGCCAGCACTGCCAGCCAAAGATTCCTATCAGACTTTACTGTTAAGAAAATGACTTTGGCAATAACTGTTCCGTGTCCCCGAGAGATAAAAATCATTTGGATTTGCCATCGATTTTGTGCTTATGCACTGTGACAGAAACATTATGCTCATGCTTTTATCAGAACTATGTTGTTATCAGATGTAGACTAAAACATTTCATCATGAGTGGAAGTCTTATCTGAAGCCATTTTTTTGGTAGCAGGCATAGTTTTGACATGTTTTCTTGAGTTGGGGTCCCATCTGTTAGAATGTAATTAAATTGTCCTTTTTTAATGCATTTTAATTAATTTAAAAATAAATAACTTTTCAATGATAACAGGGTGAAAGTTTGGAAACATTGCAATTAATCAGGGAAATTGGTGAAGATTAAAGGGCAAGAACATTTAAAAAAAACATTGCATTAAAGTAACCATTTTACTTAGAAAACAATTTTACATATGTGACCCTGGACCACAAGCAGGAACAAGCAGCACGGTAATATTTGTAGCAATAGCCAACAATACATTGTATGGGTCAAAATTATCGATTTTTCTTTTTTGCCAAAAATCATTAGGATATTAAGTAAAGATCATGTTCCATGAAGATATTTTGTAAATTTCCTACTGTAATTGTATCAAAAATTTATTTTTGTGAGTGGATATGCATTTCTAAGGACTTCATTTGGACATCTTGAAAGGCGATTTTCTCAATATTTAGATTTTTTTGCACCCTCAGATTCCACATTTTTAAATAGTTGTATCTTGGCTAAATATTGTCCTATCCTAACAAACCATACATCAATGGAAAGCTTATTTATTCATTTATAAGTCTCATTTTCAAAAAAAAATTACCCTTATGACTGGTTTTATGGTCCTGGGTCACATATAATTATATAATATTCTATATATTATATTAATAATATTCTATTATTAATGTATTTTCAAAACTACAGTAAAATGTCTGTTTTT